>BLSH010115227.1:23799-65896 GCA_018402905.1 Glandirana rugosa
CGGAGTTGTGGGGAGATCAGGTCCCGGAAGAGACGTGGGGGGGTCGGGTCCCGGAGGAGACGTGGGGGGTCAGGTCCCGGAGGAGACGTGGGAGGAGGCCCTGGGCTGGGGGGGTGCAGAGAAGGCCCTGGACTAGGGGGGTGTTGAGGAGGCCCTGGACTGGGGGGTGCAGAGGAGGTGCTGGAGTGGGGTGGTGCAGAGGTGGCCCTGGACTAGGAGGGGAGTACACAGGAGGCCCTAGACTGGGGGGCGTAGAGGAGGCCCTGGACTTGAAAAGTGAGGTTCATGAAGGACCTGGATTCAGAGAGCAGGGTGCAAGGGAAGCTCTTAACTTGGGGTGGGCAGTAAAGGAGGCCTTAGACTAGGAGAGGAGTGCAGAGAAGGCCCTTGATTAGGGGGGTGGGTGAAGAGGAGGCCATTGACTAGGAAATGGTGGTTGGTGTGGCAAAGACTCCTGGATAGTGGGGTACAAGGGAGATACTGGCCTAGGTGAGGGAGTGCCTGGAGGTCCCATATTAGGAGAAGGGGTGTCTGGAGGCCCTGGACTATGAGAAGGGGATCTTGGAGGCCCTCTGGACTAGGACAGAGGGTATCTGAAGGACCTTCCACCTACAGAGAGAAAGAGCATGGATTTAAAGCCTGGGCTGAGGAAGAGCCTGCCTGTGCCCTGGAGGATGAGTTCACAGCATAAATTGGGACATTTATGAATTGTCGCAAGTAGTAGGAATAGGAGCAGAGAGACGGGTCATGTTATAGATTTATTAAAGGAGAAGTAAAGTCAAAGCCTTTTTGGTTGTACTTCTCCTGTTCAGCCTGGACTGACTCTGTGACATCAGCCCAGAGCGGGCTTAAGCCCACTGTCAGCTGAATATGGGTCACAGAAGTGCAAAACAATCTGCACTGCTGTAACCCATATTCAGCTGACAGTGGGCTTAAGCCCGCTCTGGGCTGATGTCACAGAGTCGGTCCAGGCTGGGAAAAGATTGCAACTATATGGTTGGGATCTGCTCACATGCCTAGACCGGCGAGACGCTGAGAGCCTAAGCCGACCACTCCACACTGGGGGAGCAGAACAGAGCCAGAGACTGACAGCCATCAGCTCTCTGCTCAGGGAGCACTGAGAAGTGAGTGATCGGCTGTTTGATTACTCGGTTCCCCGCCTTAGAGTCGGCGGAGGGATAAATTCCCCCATATCGCCTCTTTCCTGCTAACCAGTGTACATGACAAGTAGGGGTCATTCACATGGAGCATATGCGTCCATGCCCAGTGTGAAGGCTGTGTACCGTGTGGGGATGCATGGGGTTCTGTGCATCCCTGTGCAGGCAGTCCAGTCAAAGTCAATTGGGACACAGCAGCTGCATGGACATAGTTGAATGTCAAAATTTGACATGCAGACAGGAAGGGATGCATGTATCCAAACGCACAGTGTCTGCATTTGGATCTGTGCACCCGCTTCTATAGGTAAAGCTCTCTGGTGGATGTAGATGCAGCACAAACTGGCATAGCATACAGGACCTGTCTCAGTGCCTGTCTGAATGAGCCCATAGTGCCCGTTCACACAGGGGCGACTTGCGATCCGACTTGAGTTGCCTCAAGTCGCCCCAAGTCGCTTGACATTTGAAATCCCATTGAAATTAATGGGAGCTGTCTTAATATACACAACTGAAGTCGCTCTGACTTCAAGGCGACTTCTGAAAAGGTTCCTGTACTACTTCTAGGTGAATTCTATCCGACTTGTGCCCATAGGATTCAATAGAAGTCACCTCCAAGTCGGATCCCCATCTACATGGAAGCGACTTTACAGTTAAAAGAATAGAATTTATTTTTAGGCAGCACTCTCCCTCCCTTCTCTGATTGGTCAAGGCAAAGTCACCTGGCAAAAGTCGTGTTGTAAAGTCGCCTGAGGTCCTTGAAGTTGCACTGAAGTCGCGCTGAAAGTCGCTCTGAAATCGCCTAGCGAAGTCGTGCCGAAGTCGGGTCACCCATATGTGAATGCAGGCTTAGGGGAATTTATCAAAACTAGAGCAGACAGAATTTGAAACAGCTGTGCATGGCAACCAATTAGCTCATAGCTTTCATTTTTAAAGTTGAACAAGCTAAAGATAGAAGCTGGTTGCCATGCACAGCTGTTCCAAATTTTGACTGTACCAGTTTTGATAAATTCCCCTCATTGTGTTTTACATTTCTTACTCCAGACTACTTCATTCTTAGTACAGCACATTTTTTGTTAAAGTGGTTGTAAAGGCACAAGGTTTTTAATCTTCAATTATTGTATACATGAAGGTAAAAAACCTTCTGTGAGTAGCAGCCTCGCCCCAGCCCCACCTAATTCTTATCGGAGCCCCATCTCAATTCAGTCATGTCCACAAAAGCCTTGGAGGTCTGGGGACTTGCACTCCTGATTGGCTTTTGGCAACAGCAGTAGCCATTGGTTCACACTGCTGTCAATTACAGCCATTGAGCCAATCAGAAGATGGAGGGAGCGGACATGGACACACAGAGCCGCAGCTTGGGAGCGTGCCTGCTTGGGTGCCCCCATAACAAGCTGCTTGCTGTGGGGGCACCCAGAAAGAGGGAGGGGCCAGGGGTGCCGACGAGGGACCCAAGACCAGGAGGATCCAAGTTGCTCTGTGCAAAACCACTACAGAGAGCAGGTAAATATTACATGTTTATTATTCAGAAAAAAAAACAATAAACAAGACTTTTATATCACTTTAAAGTTAGCTGTGTGTAGTAAAGGATATGCAATAGAACGGTTTTATTTTATTAAAATTAGTATGCTGAGGTTTGTACTGTCTGTTACATACTTGCTTGTGGCACAGTCATTAAAGCATATGGCCCTTTAAGCCCCTCCCACTGTTGATGCAATCTGAGGACACCCACAGTTTTGGCGTGGCGCCGCTATATTGTCACATACCATTTTTTTGGGGGGGTGTTGCAAAAAAATGTCCAGCCCTGGGGGCCAGATGTGCTATCAACGCCACTGCCTTCACGTAAGCTGTGTCTACTTTTATTGCACTGAATGAACACATTTGGCAGCGGGTGTCATTATCAGCATTGTCACTTCTTGTTCACAAGCCTATAGCTTGTCAGTCAGCACTTGGCCACATCCAGTCCTGCCCACTGCTTGATGGATTGACAGCACTGCTTCTTTTACATATACCCTCCTGCAGTGTCTGGGAGGGGGAGCATGTGAGACACTGGAGAATGTGGCTCAATCAAAGTAAAGAAAGTTTATTAGTTGGTTTATAAGGCTTGTGCATCACATAGTAACTAAATATGTTCACACTGACATATAACTGCTTTTAGTTAGGTAACACAAGGATTCACTATTTTTACCGCAAAAGACCATTTCAGAAAATAACATTTTGTACATATTAAAATATTGGCAAGGGTAATTTTTGAGATTTTTGGGTGAATGCTGGCATACTTGCATAGGAAACATTTTATAAATAGACCCTTAAATAAAAACGTATCAAAGTGCACTTTTTATAAACCCAATCTAACCCATCTTGTTTACAAAACCACTTCTGTTTACATCTGACCTGCAGACTACATAAGCACTGCATATAACAAAATATTTCCAGATTTAATAGGTTTTCTTATATGCAGTTGAGCCTGTCAGTTCTATAATAGATGAGTGTATAAAACTACATGTCAGTTTAAGAAAATATTTCAAGCCCAAAGTCATAGGACATGCTGCAATGGCAAGACCTGAATATTAAAATGTGTGACTGCTGCACCTTGCTGCATAATATCTCTACTTTCTGTATAATCACCTAAGTGTATTTGCATATCTAGATTACAAACACCATTGCAGGTCCGATGAAAGTCAATTCTGTTTTCAAATAACTATTTTTACCAAGTGAGATCTTTTCTCCTGAGTCTGCAGGTAGCAGAAACACTAGCAAAGCGAGTGCAGATATTAAAACGCAGGGAATGAGGAGATTCAGCCCATAGTAGAGGGTTCTACGTCTCATTGTAATAGTAAATGTCACATCTGGATAGGGCTCTTTACAGCAGTCATAAAAACTCTCACTCCGCTTCCCAGGAACTCCTACAGAGAAAATATAATTTATTGTCACACTCTTACTTTCTCTACTAATTATTAATCAGCATATAATGATGTTACTGTATGCATAATGAGTATATAACTTTTAACATACTATAAACGTTTCCATTTGCCTGATGTCACATACCTATTGCAATGTTCTTAAAGCAGAACTAAAGTCAACAAATTTACTGTTTCAAAAAACAGTTCCATTCAAGGCAAACAAGAATGTTAACTGTCATACTTGTGCTCTCAACCAAATTGTCAAACTATCCAATAGCTGGTGTCATAACTGATCAGATGTGCAGTACCATGACAGGTGCAGAAAAAATAGAGCATTCTTCCTTGGCTAAAAAAGGATAGGAGGGTTTTGTTTCACATTAAACCAGAATTCTAGCTTTTATCTACTGTAACTAGCCTTAAAAATGTTGCCTACCCACCCTAACACCAAGGCTGACTAGCCTGTATAAGTGAGATGTATATACTTTTTATATTTTTATATCTCTATCTTCACCCTGCTCTGGTCCAGTCACGTGATTCCCTGTGTCCCTTGAAGCTGACGCTGGCTGATACAGGGGAGCCAGATCACATGACTGGGCCTAAATGGGCTGAAAATAAGCATCCTTTTTACACAGCTTAGTCAGTATAGGTGTTAGGAGGGAGGAGGGGACATTTTTTAACAATAGTTAGGTGTAAACTGCAATTCTACTTTAACTGTTTGTAAAAACCATGTAAGAATTAGAATGGCAATTTTTCTCACTTCTGGGAAACTTCCCTTTATTTTCTGCTACCTCACCGATACCAGGGACACCTCCCCAGTAGGACATAAAAAAAATAACCTGGTTTTACCACTTCCCTACTCTATGCAACACTAAAAAATGTTTTTCGACTATACACTTTAGAGTAGAGATAATAAAAACAAGCCACAAGGTTGCGGGCCAACTACCCTTTAATTATCACTCTGCTGCTTCATGAAATAACTTAAAAATGTCCCATCCTCTCAAAATCACCAGTCTGGTGTTAAAAGCCTGTTATACACCAATGGGGCCTTCAAAATGGTGTGAGTGGGTTGCGTTTATGTGCAGTTTTAAAACATTTTTCACTATTATAACATCAATGACTTGTTGAAATAATTTTTCAATTAGGAACGGTAGTGGATGAACTTGAGGAGGGCATTTTAACAGAATCCCACACGTTGGTTATTATAATAGAGCTCTATGAAATAAACTCATAATTGGGCTAGAAGCCTAGAGTGATAACTTTGGTAGCTTTGGTTCCCCCAACTTAAATACTAAATGGCCTTTTTCAAATAACAAAAAGAACACAAAGGCAGCTAAAGTGGCAATAAACCAACCTACCAAGAGTTTAACAAATTGTTACATCCAAGGCATGTATTGAATGATAAATGTCACATTTGCTATTGTGCTTATGGTTGCTCTCAACTGAACTATCAAGCCATCAAATAGCTGATGTCATAGCTGATCATATGTGCACAGTGCAACACCATGTCAACAGAGGATAAAGCCAGCCATACACTAGTAGAATTGTGATCAAAAATGTTCATTTTAAGATAGTTTGTTAGATTTTTTTTAGTAGTTAGTGGGGTCAAATTGATATTTAATTTTAAAAAGCAATCTTTTTTGAAAGTACTTTCAAGTTACAGTCAACAAACCATCAAATGTATTGATTCTTCATAGAAATGTTCATATAAATGTTTTTCCAAAAATGTATGGTCAGCTTAACCAAATATTGACCGCCCGTTTTCAATATACGGTGGTACTTTGCCGTTGAATAGACGGCAGCTGCCATAACCCCGGTATCATTTTAACGGGCGATCGGTCAGCTTTTAGACAACAGTGGTCTCTGCGGCGAAGTCACCACTAAATCACTTTTATCAGGGGTGGAAGAGGGCCCCCCGCCAACTTCCGGTTGTCTCAGCCACTTACTGGAGCCATCGGTAGCGGAGGAGACAATCCATTTTAGACCCCAGATCTCACAATTAAGAGGTCCTGTCATGCTTTTTTTTTCTATTACAAGGAATGTTTACACCAGCATTTTTTTAAAAAGAATGATGTAATAATAAAAAATTAAAAGTAAAATAAATAATAAAAAAAATGAAAGTGCTCCATCCCGCCGAGCTCGCACGCAGAAGCGAACACATACGTAAGTCCCACCCAAACCACACATGTGACATATCGCCGAAATCGTTAGAGCAAGAGCAATAATTCTAGCACTAGACCTCTTCTGTGACTCAAAATTGGTAATCTGTAGAAATGTTTAAACGACGCAGATGGAGATTTTTAAGTGCCAAAGTTTGTCGCTATTCCACGAGCAGGCGCAATTTTGAAGCATGACATGTTGGGTATCAATTTACCCATCTTTCACAATATATAAAAAAGGTCTAACTTTACTTTTTTCTTATTTTTTAATTTTAAAAAAGTGTTTTTTTTTCCAAAAAAAATTTGCTTTTAAGACCGCTGCGCAAATACGATTCAACGACCGCCATTTTATTCTCTAGGGTGTTTGAAAAAATATATATATAATGATTAGGGGTTCAAAGTAATTTTCTAGCAAAAAAAATGATTTTAACTTGTAAACACCAAATCACAGAAAGAGGCTCAGTCCTTAAGTGGTTAAGATGGCCGTAGACAGAGTTTGGTTTCAAATTAAGGTTAAATAAGCTCTTGGATTATTCTTTGAACTCATTTCTGCACACGGTAATAGTGAAGGGGGGGAGGGGTTCTACTTACTTTTTAACTTTTTTTTTTTGCATTTTTCTGTGTGAGGGGTCACATTAGCCAGTTCATCAGTAAGGAGTGGCAACAAAACTACATAAAAAAGGTTCCAATACCACCTCCTGGGCAGCTTGGAAAACAGGAACACCAGGCTGGTGTTTTCATAGAAGGGGTCCCACTCAAAGTCTGGATGACAAAGACAAAATGAGGCTTCACCTTGCAGGGGAACTGTTTTAAATATAGGACTGGTATACCTTTTCAAGCTTCTGGTATAATTTTTTGTTGCATGCCTATTGATGGGCTAGGATTTACCATACCCATAACGTCAGGTAATAAACCTTTTTCATGGTTGTCTATGAGTAATAAAAAAACACACTGTATTGAATGTGTTCCATTATTATGCATAACTGTCTACTGATGTGGCATCACTACTATGCCAAGCAGTAAACAGGTGTCTAGGGGGTCTGCGTTTATTTAAAGAAAACTCAATAGGGAAGCAGAATTGTTGCGGAGTGGATAGTTAACCAGTCTTAAGAGCTGTAACAAAATGGTACTGTAACAACAAAACAATAACATTTTACTACATTCGTGATGTACTTGTTTATTTTTATAAACAGCATATACAATTTTTCAGCAGGTTCAATAAAACAAAGAGCAATGTGCAGTGAACTAATAGACCCATTCAGAATTAATCATTCAAAATGTAGTCTTCAATGATTTGCAATCTGATTAGTTGCTATATGTTGCTGTATTTTAATTTTTTTCTCTCTTTATGCGGGCTAATTAAAAGAAAGACCATTATCCAGCTTATCCTTCCATGTCAACTACTTTCCAAATAAATTTAAAGATTGAGGCTTGCTTATTTTCTCACTGCCAAAGTTGGGCAGTTTTTCATAAAGAGCCCTTGTAATAATAATCATGTTAACCCTACACCTAATTGTAAATGGACACAACCATTTTTCCCTAGAATGGTATCTTAGTACATGTACATCATTTTACAAATGATACTGCATAGACAGGCCAAGCAGTGAGAAGATCAACTAAGGTCTGTAATTTTCTTTGGGGACTACATGAGAGAAGCCATCCTTTAAATAAGCATATTTTAAGGCAATAAAACTTTGGCCATGAGGGGATGGCACAATAATGATGGTCTAATGGCTGGGCAGTTGATATATGCATATGATACATTGTAGTATAATAATGAAGAAAGACTAATACCCAAAGATTGCAATCATCTCTTTCCAGTGCAAGTTTGGAAATTAAAGGTTAAATCTGATTGGTTGTTCTGGATGGAACAAGCAGTTCTTCTTTAGATATTTGTATAAAATAGGCTACTCCTGTATGTCATAGAAACTTAGCTGGAAGGTCCACTTGAGCTAAATGCAATGTTGCATTTTGACATTTCTCCCTTGAACTCTGGTGCCCTCACACTAATAAATGTTATTTTATAGTAATAAACTTTATTTTATATAATTTGCGGTGATACCTCACATGTGTGGTGCAAGTGCTGTTTACATATGTGTATGGGACCAACATATGTGTCCGTCTTTGCACACAAGCATGGGGGGATGGGGGTGCTTTGATTGTTTTATTAGTTTATTGCGGGGGCACTGGTACACTGACAGATGTAGATCGGCCACTGGTGGACACTGACAGAGGTTGATGTCACAATGGTACACTATTGCACTATTGCAGATGTTTTTGCACTGGTACAGATGTGATGGGGACACTGACAGATGTTTTGTGCACTGGTTCAGATGTGATGGGAGCTAACAGATGTTTTGTGCACTGGTACAGATGTAATGGGGGACTGACAGATGTTTTGTGCACTGGTACAGATGTTTTATGGGGGCATTGTTACAGAGACACTGTGGAGAACTGTCACAGAGACACGCATCTCTGTTTACATTGTGAAGGCTGTGATTGGACACAGCCGTCACGTGATCGGAAGGGTCAATAACAGCACCCTTATCCTGATCTGTGCTCGGCTGTGTCCTGTGATCACGGCCATTGCAGGATCGCGCCACAGTGAGGCACTTGTTCTGAGGATGCTCCTAAATGTCCACAAGAAAAGCCCACCCTGCCATTTGTGTACAGTGGCCAGGTGGGAGGAGGTTAAAGATAGTTTCTCAAAGCGCTTTATAAAGAAAACACAAGAAATACACATGATAAAAATATGGAATAATAACATGCCAGCTTGTCTAAAGGAAAATAGTTTTAGATTTGATTTGGAATACAGGCTTGTAAAATGTACAAACACAAGCAGATTTGAAATATACTTTAAAGCTGGGTTCACACTATATTCGCATGTGGATCCCAGTAGGGGTCAGGTGCGTCCTGGTTCACTGTTTCAGGTCCAATTGCAGCCCGAATTTGACAAAGCCCCTGAAAATATTGTAAATATTCCTAGGGAATATTAAATTTGGACAATTATGTTGTCTTTCCTTAATCAAAGCATTGGCATTGATAAATGCCCCTCTTGATTTTTTTTTCTCTTCTCCCTTTTTGTTGGAGTGTAAAGCTAAATTTGTTCCACACAAGTTTAAATTTACTTACTGTTCACTGTTCACTGAATCACTACCTCTGCTGGGAGTTTACACCAAGCATCAACTACTGACTTGGTGAAAAAATACTTTCTAAGATTAGTTTTGAACTTTTCTCCTGATGGTTTGATTTCATGTTCCCGTGTTCTTTATCTTAGTTTCATATTGAAAATACTGCCCTCTTGAACCTTATTCTCACCCTATTGTATTTAACCACTCCAATTCTGGGCCTGTTTTTTGGACTTGGTGTTTACAAGTTAAAACCATTATATATTTTTTTCTAACACCCTAGAGAATAAAATGGCAGTTGTTGAAATACATTATGTTACACCGTATTTGCGCAGAGGTCTTACAAGCGTGATTTTTTCCATATTGTGAAAGATAATGTTATGCCTAGTAAATTGATATCCAACATGTCATGCTTTAAAAGGATGCCTGCTTGCGGAATGGCGACAAACTTTGCAACCTAAAAATCTCCATTGGCGACGTTTAAAAATTCCTACAATTTACCAGTTTTGAGTTACAGAGGAGTTCTAGTGCTAGAACTATTGCTCTTGCTCTAACTATTGCAGAGATACCTCACATGTGTGGTTTGAACACCGTTTTCATATGCGGGCATGATTTACGTATGCGTTCGCTTCTGCGCGCGAGCTCGCGGGGACGGGGCGCTTTAATTTTTTTTTTCTTATTTATTTTACTTTTTTTTTTTTAATTTTACACTGTCCTTTTAAAAAAACATTTTTGATCACTTTTATTCCTATTACAAGAAATGTAAACATTCCTTGTAATAGAAAAAAGCACGCCAGGACCTCTTAAATATGAGATCTGGGGTCAAAAAGACCTCAAATCTCATATTTACAGTTAAATGCAGAAAAAAAAATGACAGTTCAAAAAAAAAATGTCCCCTTTAAGAGCTATGGGTGGAAGTTACTTGTGACGTCGCTTCCGCATTACAATTTTATGGAGTCGAGTGGGCAGCATCTTCCACTCACTTGGCTTCTTGTGCAGGGGGGGAATGGACCCAATCATCTCCGCTGCTGCCGGTAGTCCGGTAAGTGACGGAGATAACGAGAAAGTGACAGGAGGAGGGGCACCTCTCCCACCACAGATAAAAGTGATCTTGCGGTGCATCTGCCGCTAAGACCACTTTTATCTTGCAGAGAATTGACAAGAGTATCTGAATGGTGCCTGTAGCTGAAAGCACCATTCAGATATCGCCACTCAAAGTCAAGGACGTCATATGACGGCCTGCGGGCAGGAAGTAGTTAATGGTTTCAGTCATGTTTCCCCTTTCTCTTCTTTCCTACATATTAAGGAAAGAAGTGAACAAGATTTGAAATATTTATTTGTGACACTATAGCCTGCCTGAAATTATAGGTGCAATATGCATTTAGCATCACACGTTTATTTAAAAAAAAAAAATCTAAATATGTGTTCTGAGTGCCATAATGCTAGTAGGGATCACCTTATCTGTAGTTGAGGTAAAAATTCAAGCCTACCTACTAGGTCCCACTCTCCATTTGAGATATATTCAGATATGTCTGCTTCTTTCATTTGTAGATCCAAAGACCATCCTCCATAGGTCCAAGAGCCAAACTTTAGTTTGCATTTCTGAATATCAAAAGGAAACCAGCGAACATCTATATAGCATGAACTCTTGAAGATCCCTAAAAAATACAAGGATCATTTGACCATCTATGTCCTATGCTTAACTTATACAGCAAATACCAAAAACAGCACATATTCAATTATATTAGCAGTGTAAAATTAAGCAAAAAGCCTTCAAGTTTTAATCCCATTCTTAGGCTCTTTAGCTCTTTGTTTTTTACCAAAGTATTTAATGTATTTTGCAGTATTGTTTTATTTTTAAGAAGGCATTGACATACCTATTATGCATTATAATTCTGATGAGTATGGTTACAGACGTGGAAGTAGTTCCTTCTTCTATCACCCAGTGGTAATTTACATGCAGTAATTGAGATATTGCAAGACACACAGAACAACATATGACACCTCAAGTTTATGGACATCATCATTGCAACGATTCAAACATTTTCTATGCTATTGAGTTTAAGGAAATTATGCAGGAGCAGTACAGAACATTGAATACTGTGAAATAGGATGAAAGGGAGAATAACTGCTCTGCCTACAAATAACAGTTTTGTGGTTGAAAATAAAGGTATTCAATGCTTTACTAGCTGACAAATAGCTTATTTATATCTTGTTTATGATCTAATATGTGATGATGGGTACACAGTGTATATATTCTTCTATGCCATCATAGAATAAATATAAAATACTTTTTGAATACATCTTAGTATTTTAAAATATACCAATTGTAATTCTGAAGTGCTAAACATTTTGTGTAATTTGGATACTGGATATGTGCTTGTTTTTATCTAAAACTAAATCAGTGATTGACCTCTGCCTTGGTGTTTTAAAATATATACAGTGATTGTTTTGTTAGAAAGAAAGAAGAAATTAGTATAAGGCTCCATGCACACTGTATCTGATAAACGACCATTTTTGGTAGTTTTGGCGGTTTTTTTAACAGCCCAAAAATGCCACTTTATGTTATCCTATGTGTCCATGCACACATGGATGTTAATTGTCGTTTATCAGCAGTGGGGTTTTTGGGCTGTTATCTGAGCGCCCTGAATTGGCGTTCAAAAGTCGTTCTTTTGACCACAAAAAATGCCGGACGCTGATAAACGCGGTTAAACGCCGCTAAACGCTCATAAACGCCTGTAAACGGCTGTTTATCAGTGTCCGGCGTTTTTTGCAGTCAATGGAAGCTAATGAAGAAAAAAAAACGCCCAAAATCGCAGATGCCGATAAACGCTGATAAACGCCGGTAAACGTTGCTTACAAAACGCTGCAAAAGAACGTTTTGTAAGCAGCGTCTCCTGCCTGACGCCGAGAGAGCCCAGATAGCGTCCAGCGTGCATGGAGCCTTATTATTATTATACAGGATTTATATAGCGCCAACAGTTTGTGCAGCGCTTTACAATAAGAGGGCAGACAGTACAGTTACAAAATAAAAAAACATAGTAATGTAACTGACCGATGGCAAGCATACTGTGCAAGAGCAGCAGAGATCTACTTCACCCCAAAACTAGACCAACATTTTATAGGGTTTGATTTACTGAAGAGTGCAAAATTTGTTGCAGCTGTGCATGGTAGCCAATCAGCTTCTAACTTTAGCTTGTTCAATTAAGCTTTGACGGAAACAACCCCATAATCTCCAAAGCTTAATGAAAGCTTCAGCTGTGTCAGTTAAAAGTTATACTAACATGTCCCACCTTAGCAAAAATGTTAAAATTACCTGTTCATTCATGCTAAACTTTCTCTTATAATGTTATTTAAGAGAGTGGATGTTTTACCATATTCAGTAAACAGTACAAGGAGCAAAGTTCCAAGTACAAGTGTTGTAATCCACATCAGCCAATCAGTATTGAACTTATTGAAGCCAAACCATCCCAAGATGACTTCTGAGTGGTTACTATGGGCACAATTAATATGTTTCTCCTTGCACTGTTTTATTAAATTTATTATATAAATGCTTTATTGAACTATATTGTTGTTTATATGTTGTAAATGATGACCAATTTTTCTTTATTAGCATATTACTTTTTGATTGGACACTGCCACTTTGTCAAATAAAGGCTTTGGCAGATAGCCCATGCCTCCGGGCTTTTATATTACAGAGCCATGCTCCTCTGCTACCTCCCCACTGCAGCTTTTGTGCCATCTAATGTCAGAGTTTAGATTGGTGGGGGTGATGTCATGCCCCCTTCACCCATGTGAAAATTTCATGGACTGTTGATTGGCCACCCAAGGCTGAGTACTATCATGTGAAAGTCAGGTGCTCTTTCATTTCTGGAATCCCAGCTATGTTAGAGCTGGGAGGCAATGTGTGAGTGTGGATCAGCAAGTATGACTGACTACTTTTGGGGGGTGGCTATCTGCAGACACTGTCACTTTGCCCCGAATGGACAAAGTACACTGTCTCTTTCTGCACAGTGACATGCAAAGAGCAATTTCCACGAATACTAAGTCTATTATAGTCATCCATGTAAAGTACAAATTATTGTCCATCTAACCTAACTGTGCAGTAATTTAGATAGAGTCACTTACCTTAATGTAGCTCACTAGTTTCAGAGCACAATGGAGCTACAAATGCAAATGTTACATGCTTTGTCAAATTCTGGTGAAATGTGATTTTGCTGTATTTCTGTGCAGGTCCAATGGTATAATGAAAGCAAGAAATAATGGGATGGGGACACACTGTTCTTTACAAAGGAATGAAGGTGGAGTGGATTTCTCTATGTACAAGAGATTTGAAGGTGATGGAATGTTATATTGTAAATCTGCAACAAAGCTGTTTTACAATCTAATCATACAAAAATATAACAGAAGTTTAAGGTAACAAAAGGACCATGAAAAAGATTAAGCCATTCAATCAAAATTGGCATCTTACCTGGTGGTAAATACTGACAATGACCAGATGAGTTCACCAGTACATTAGTGTGAAAAGAAGCATCAAATCTTTCATCTGCGCTACAAAATATAACATAGAATGAGAAAATGGCAGCCACTGATTATAAATCATTACATTTCGAACCAGAAGTGTTGTTGTAAGTCAAAGGCTTGTTAAATGTAGGGATGAGAAACATCATTCTTTATACATAATCACATGTCATTTTCCATGTATTATCTATAGATTTCCTTTCTTTCATGTCATTTTCAATGATGCGTGTTGTTAAGAGAACTACAATTTAGATAGATTAAAGTATTTGTTACTTACATTGGTGCAAAGTGCTTAAGTAAAGCAAATAATTGGGCTGCCTTTCACTTTTGACCTAGAGCAATCTGACACACAGATTACATACAAGAAAATGTTATATTGTTCATAGTTTGGATGTTCTTGTTTAAAAGAACAAATCCATTAACTCACTTGTCGAACATTAAATGACATAAAAGTGAATTGCCAAATTGTTTTCATAAAATGTAAGTAGAAGTTAAAGAGGTTGTAAAGTCAGAAGGTTTTTAATCTTAATGCATTCTATGCATTAAGATAAAAAAACCTTCTGTGTGCAGCAGCCGCCCCAGCACCTAATACTTACCTGAGCACCATCTCTCTCCAGCAATGTCCATGTGTGCCTCAGCCATCCGGGACTCTCCTTCTGATTGGCTGAAACACAGCAGCAGTGCCATTGGCCCCCGCTGCTGTCAATAAAAGTCAGTTAGCCAATCAGGAGAGGGGGGGGGTAAGGCTGAACCGGGGCTCCATGTCTGAATGGACACAGGGAGCTGTGGCTGGGGTGCCCCCATAGCAAGCTGCTTGCTGTGGGGACACTCAACAGAATGGAGGGGTCAGGAGAGCCAAAGAGGGACCCGAGAAGAGGTGGATCTGGGCTGCCCTGTGCAAATCCACTGCATAGAGCAGGTAAGTATAACATGTTTGTTATTTTTAGAGAAAAATAAACACAACATTACAATCACTTTAAATATCTGTGCTCAGTTGAATCTATGTACAGTATATATTAGCTGCTGACACTATGGCCCTCATTTACTATACCTCCCAAATCTTCTCCAGCAGTGCCTTAAAATAACTCCCAATTAAAGGCAATTACAACTTCAGCTCTCACAAAAGGGAGTAAATTAACTCACATGCGGCGTCTATTTGCCTGTGAAGATGCCTCTCAGATCACATGTTCTATGTGCCTGATGTTGGCTGGAATTGAACCTGTGATTTCAGAACTCCTCCATTTAATGCTTGTATGCAAGTTCATTGGCATAAAGAAAAAAAAAAAAAAACATTACCAGCCCTCTCTCTAATTTTAACAGCCCAATTCCTAGGGGACATGTCTGAATAGAAAAAAAGTTTATAATTTTTTTTTTTTTTTTCAGGAGCGTGGTTTTAATAATGGTTAGGCTGGGTTCACACTAGTCCGATTCTCGGACCGACATTAGGAGCACAAGTTGCATTACGTCACAAAAACAATGATTCCCTATGAGAGCCGTCTTAACTGGTCCGACTTGTGTCGGACCAACTTTGAAAAAGGTTCCTGTACTACTTTTGTCCGACATTGATCCTACTTTAGCCCATTGAAAGGCATTGAAGTTGGATCAAAGTCGGATTAGTGTCTTCACTGATCCGACTTTGGCATGCGACTTATGCTCTGGGGATCTTGAAGGGGAACTCCACGCCCGATTTTTTTTTTTTTAAATGGCATGGGTCCCCCTCCAGGAGCATACCAGGCCCTTTGGTCTGGTACGGATTTTAAGGGGGAACCCCCACGCCAAAAAAACGGCATGGCGCCCCCCCGAAATCCACACCAGACCCTTATCCGAGCATGCAGCCCGGCAGGCCAGGAAAGGGGGTGGGGACGAGAAAGCGCCCCCCCCTCCTGGACCATACCAGGCCACATGCCCTCAACATGGGGAGTATGGGTGCTTTGGGGCAGGGGGGGCTCTGCACCCCCCCACCCCAAAGCACCTTGTCCCCATGTTGATGAGGACAAGGGCCTCTTCCCGACAACCCTTGCCAGAGGTTGTCGGGGTCTGCGGGTGGGGACTTATCGGAATCTGTAAGCCCCCCTTAACAAGGGGGCCCCCAGATGCTGGCCCCCCACCCTATGTAAAGGAGTATGGGGTACATCGTACTCCTACCCATTTACCTGGAAAGAAAGTGTACAAAAAAACACACACTACACAGGTTTTTAAAATATTTTATTAAATCAGCTTAGGGCCTGGTATGCTCCTGGAGGGGGACCCATGCCATTTTTTTAAAAAAATTGGGGTGGAGTTCCCCTTCAAGATCCCCAGAGCATAAGTTGCATGGTATTGTCGGATCCCTGTTCACAAAAAACGGTTCGACTTTGACCCTATGTAGAACCGTAAATCGCACAGCAAAGTAGGATCAAAGTTGGACCGTTTTTTTGTCGGATAGTGTGAACCCAGCCGTAAAGTGACAAAAAAAATATTCCTTTAACCACTTCAGCCCCAGAAGGAATTCACGCTTTAGGACCTGAGCACTTTTTGTGATTTGGCACTGCGTTGCTTTAACTGACAATTGCGCGGTCGTGCGACGTTGTACCCAAACGAAATTTGCGTCCTTTTTTACCCACAAATAGAGCTTTCTTTTGGTGATATTTGAGCTCCTCTGTCATTTCTGATCGCCGCTCTAAATAAAAAAAGAGCGACAATTTTTTCAAAATAACCAGTTTTTCTTAATTTTTGCTAAAATACAAATCCAATTGTAAAAAAATAAAAATCATTTTATTTACTTGTTTTTGGCCGATTTATATTCTTCCTCCTTTCTTTGTTAAAAAGAAATTGCAATCGGCGTTTATTGTTTTGTTTGCGCAAAAGTTGCTGCGTTTAGGGATGATGCAAATTCATTTCTGGAGTTGTATTTTTTAAAAATTTTTACTAGTAATGGCGGCGATCTGCGATTTTTAGTGCCACTGCAATATTGCGGCAGATATGTCAGACCATTTAGACATTTTTTTTGGACCATTGGCATTTATACAGCGATCAGTGGTCTAAAAATGCACTGCTTACTGTAGAAATGCCATTGGCAGTGAAGGGGTTAACCTGGAGAGGGTTAACTGTGTTCCCTATGGGGAGTTCTAACTGTATGGGGGCTGGGCTGCCAGGGGGAGGGGAGTGATCATGACCTCCATATACAGGAAGCCTGTGATCACCGCCCTTCCCCCTCTGTCCGAACGGAGATCCGTGTTTACATACACGGACCTCCGTTCTTTGTCTGCAAAGGGGCCATCGCGGGTAGCCAGTGGCGATCGAGTGTGCCCTACCCACTCCCTGCCCCCCCCGAACACAGTGAGCGCGCAAGCGTGCCTCCAGCTGCATGGGCGCGCTCACAATGCTAGTCATAGCAGCTGCCATCAGGTGAGGGCGGTTTGCGATAACGAACCTCTTTGCCGCCATCACGCTGCAGTGGGCGGGTGGTAAGTGCTTAAATATTGTGCTTGACGGGTCCCCTTAGTATGGATCTCTGTGATGTTTAGAACAGTGGTACTGCAAAATGACATTTGTAAAAGAAAAATTGTCATTCAAAATCGGTCGTGGCTGGAATGTATTGCTGGTTCCCTGCAATATAGATAAAGATCACTGAAAAAGCATTGCGTTGGGGTCCCCCCCAGTCCATACCAGGCCCTTCGGGTCTGGTATGGATTTTAAGGGGAACCCCATACCAAATTTATAAAAAAAATGGTGTTGGGCCCCCCCCAAAATCCAAACCAGACCCTTATGCGAGCATGCAGCCCTGGCATGGCAGGGGGGTGGGGGCGAGTGAGTGCGCCCCCTCCCAACCTTATCAGGCCACATGCTGGGGTCTGGTTTGCATTGTGGGTGGACCCCAACGCCATTTTCCCAAAATTTGGCATGGGGTTCCCCTTAAAATCCATACCAGACGTGAAGGGCCTGGTACGGACTTTGCGTGGAGTTCCTCTTAAAATCTATGCCAAACCTTTTTCCGAGTGTGCATGCACTGTGTATAGTCTACACAGTGGTGTAGTGGTTAGCACTTTCGCCTGGGAGCAAATGGGTCACTGGTTCAATTCCCAACCACAACACTACCTGCCTGGAGGTTGCATGCTCTCCCTGTGTCTGTGTGAGATTCCTACGGGTACTCCGGTTTCCTCCCACACTCAAAAGACATGAAGGTAGGTAAATTAGATCCTGTTTAAATTGGCCCTAATATATGTATGAATGTGAGTTAGGGAGCATAGATTGTAAGCTCCTTGAGGGTAGGGACTGATGTGAATGTACAATATATATGTAAAGCAACAGCGCTATATAAGTCCCTGAAATAAATGAATGCAGTGTATTATATATACCATACTGTACATATATATTCCTATGCCACTGCCTAACCTTTTGCTATCTCCGCAAATGTTTTCACTATATTCGGCCTCTGTGTAAGTGGCCTTATATAGTGTGGGCATGGACTCAGATCCACTGAGCAATGATTGGCCAAAGGCACCCTTCCTTTGGCCAATCATGGCTCTCACAGCAGAGCATGCTGTGATTGGCCAAAGCGCATGTACATGCTTTGGCCAATCAGCAGGCAGCATTCCCCCACAATTTCACTGCATTATGGGCCATTCAAATTTCCCACCAGCACCCCATAATGTTCAGGATTCAGCAAACCCCCCGATGTTCGATTCGAACATACTTTTCAGTCGAACCGGGGGACCATCCCTATTGACCATGGATGTACATCGCGAGACACTTTAACATAAAAGATGGGAAAAAAAATGTCTCCATTTTTAAATACATTTTTACACTTTTTAGGTGAATGGATATAATGTACTCAATACCCATTCACATGGGGGGCTAGGATCTGGTGGCCCCCTTGTTAATGGGCGCTTCCACATTTTGATCAGCCCCCCCAACCACCACGGTTGTCAGAAAGAGGCCCTTGTCCTCATCAACATAGGTACAAGAGGTTCTGAGGGGGGTGGGGGGGGCACACAGAGCCCCCCCCCCACCCCAAAGTACACACCGCCTCATGTTAAAGGCATGTGGCCTGGTTTGTTCCAGGAGGGGGGCAGGCCCCCACTTGCCCCCCCATCCTGACCTCCAGGCTGCATGCGCAGAAAGGGTATGGAGTTTGGGGGGAATCCCCCAGCGTTTTGTAATAACATTTGGAGTAGCCTTCCCCTTAAAATCCATCCCTGAGCCAAAGGGCTTGGTATGGATTGGGGGGGGGGGGGGCAATACATTATAGCCGCAAGCAAGTTGAAATTACATTTTTGATCAATGTAGGGGAGGATGTGGGAGCTATATGTGGTGTGGGTTGGGTTCATTGATTTATTTGGCATCACCACACAACTGCTTGCAGCCCATGTGCACACAGCACTTCCTGTTTCCAGCCCCATTATACTTCCTCCTGATGTATATCTGTAAGGACTATATAAATGAGACGATGACTTCTCAGTGCTAGTTCACGCTAGTGCGATACGGGAACCCTGTGAATCCACTGCTGGTTCCCACATCGCACGCGACTTAGATAGTTCACACTGTCATATACAAACTGCTAGGTGTGTCAATAGAAAGCTAAAGACACCCCCAAATCAGTTTGCAGATCGCACTGCAAACTGCAAATTCGGACAGGAATCGCATTGCATGGATGTGAACACCCATGTGATCTGATTCTGCTCCGTAACAAAAAAGGGTCCTGTGCGAGTTTGGTCAGGGTGCGATGCAAATTCAGCCATACTATCTGTATGGCTGAATTTGCATAGCACAGATCGCATGTGATTTGCACTGCAGTGCGAATCACATCCAATCTCGGACACCGCAGCAGTGGGAACTGGTCCTGAGGAGGTAATCCACTTCCCCAAAACCACCACCCCCCAAAACTAATTTAAAAAGCTACAAATGAGAACAAGCAAAATCAATTTCATTTTATTTTGCCAACACAAGTATTTACATATTTACTGGCATTAAAGTATTTGCAGTATATACACATTTAGCAAAACAGTTAGCAATTGGGTTCGAAGGGCCCTACTCATAGGAACTTACAATCTAAAATTGGACTAAACCTTACAGTGGTCAATTTTAGTTTCACCGTCCATAACTGCACACACATTTCATAAAATGACTAAACACCCACATGATATTATTAGCTGCAAAATTACCGAAAGATGATTAACAGTCATTCTAACAAAGCATTACAACATAATTAAAAAAAAAGGCACTTATTAAACCAAGAACATTGGTGAGTAGAAGACAAACAATACACACCCCAATCAGACAACATGGTAAACTCAAGCCACTTTTGATGGTCAAAATGCACTATCATTTCAGCAAACAGCTCTAGTAAAACATTTGTCATTAGCAAAATATCATTGCTTCTTCCACAAAAACCACAGCACCAAACCTGACCTCTCATTGGGCCAAACCTACACCCCCTACTGAAGTCCCTTATATAAGCTAGCACTGGCACACGCCCAATAGAAGTACATGCCCACCAGTATCTATCAATCTGTCTTTTCTAATTTATTTCTCCTGAGAGGCTGCCATACCAATACTATTTGCTGTGTTAACCCTTGGCTATGTTCTTCAGATCAGTATAAGTCCAGGACAAAATTCTAAGTCAGTGGTTATCAACCCTGTCCTCAAGTACCCCCAACAGCTCATGTTTTCAGGCTTTCTATTATTTTTCACAGGTGATTTGATCAGTTTCACTGCCTTAGTAATTACCATAGCTGTTTCATCTGAGGGAAATCCTGAAAGCATGACCTGTTGGGATGCCTTGAGGGCCGGAGTTGAGAAACACTGATCGAAGCAACAGTTTTCTAACCAGATGAACCTGTGCAGTGTAAACCCTACAATTTGAAATGTCTAAGTTCCTGGTTGCAGCTTCCAATTTAAAGTCCCAAAATAACTTGCTTACATTACAGACTGTTTGGACAAGAGATAAATAAAATTCCAGCTTGTCTTTGGATTGGGGTGAGAAACCCAACCAGGAGTTTATTATAAACTTCAACACAAGCTTTAACATATCCAGGACGTGAACCAGCAACCTTTTGGGTGCCAGGTGGTTTTGCTAGCCATTTAGCTACTGAGCAGTGAGCAAATGTGTTATCCATCGCTGTGGTGTGAACCAGCCCTAAGTCCATAGCCATGCTCAGTATCACAAATAATATACAATAGATTGTCCTAAGTAGTGGGAAATGTGCCTTTACACACACATGAACTATAATGGCAGCCCGAGGTTCAGTATAGAGTTGGGCCACCATTTGCAGCTATAATAGCTTCAACTCTTCTGGGAAGGCTGTCCATAAGGTTTAGGAATGTGTCTTTGGGAATGTTTGACCATTCTTCCAGAAGTGCATTTGTGAGGTCAGGCACTGATGTTGGATGAGAAGGCCTGGCTCTCAGTCTCTGCTCTAATTTGGCCAAAAGGTGTTCTATCGGGTTGAGGTCAGGACTCTGTGCAGGTCAGTCAAGTTCCTCCATACCAACCTCCCTCATCCATGTCTTTATGGCCTTTGCTTTGTGCACTAGTGCACAGTCATGTTGGAACAGGAAGGGGCCATCCCCAAACTGTTCCCACAAAGTTGGGAGCATGAAATTGCCCAAAATGTCTTGCTGATGCCTTAGGAGTTCCCTTCACTGGAACTAAGGGGCCAAGCCCAAGCCCTGAATAACAACCCCAGATCATAATCCCCCTCCACCAAATGGACCAGTGTACAAAGCAAGATCCATAAAGACATGGATGAGTGAGCTTGGGGTGAAGGAACTTGACTGGCCTGCACAGAGTCCTGACCTCAACCAGATAGGACACCTTTTCAACATCAGTGCCTGACTTCACAAATGCACTTCTGGAAGAATAGACAAATACTCCCATAGACAAACATCCTAAACCTTATGGACAGCCTTCCCCAGAAGAGTTGAAGCTGTAATAGCTGGAAAGGGTGGGCCAACTCAATATTGAACCCTACGGACTAAGAGTGGGATCCCATTAAAGTTCATGTGCATGTAAAGGTAGGCATCCCCATTGCCTAGCTAGTATCACTAGTATATCTGGCAAGATTTGCAATGGTGGTGGAACCCTCCTACACATAAATACTACATTTAGATATAATTTAGGTAAGTCCCTGAGTCATGTTTAACAATATAGAGAAGACAAACAACATCTCTACATGAAGTGACATGCTTGAGAATCAAACCCAGGACATCTGCAATGGTAGACAGAACTGCTACCTTTTAAACCACAGGGTTTACGCATAACAAATCCTCCTACACATAAATACACAGATACTGCATGTCTAGGAATATACAGGACTTCCATTAGTCAGGAGTAAATCTTCTAAAATTTTTGGTGGTTCTTGCTGCGTGAGCATAGAATATATTAATTATTATAATATAAATTATTATATAATAAAAAATAATTATAAGTTATCCTCAGATTTTTGGTAATGACATTTTTATTTCTGATGTTGGTACACATATCACATTTTTGGGGCTCAAATTAGGATCATTTGCAAAGAATAAAAAAAAATGGGACTAATTTTAAATTTCCATAAGCAATGGTATTTTGTTTGTGGTTTGTAAAGACATCTGTGTGAGTTTGGGGAAATATTTTTGTGACATGGACAGCAGCAAAGTGAAATTGACCGATAAATAAAAAATATTTACAAAACATGAAGAGATTTCACATTGTAGCATTCTTAAAAACAAAATAGATTATCAAATGTGCAACATTGTTGCCAGGACAATTTATTTGAGAGAAAGATACATTTCTTTTCAACATGAAATGGATTTATTAGAAAAAAAAGTAACAATTGTACCATTAGAATGAATGGCAGAAACTTGCACTTTGCACTTGGCAAAATAACTCTCATCTTCACTCCCAAAAAATGTGTGTAAAATAAGTCTCATTTTGGTATTTACTAACAACTCAAGGAATTACTCCATGAGAGTTATTTTAAGAGTTGTTTTGTGTCTGAGCATGCTCAGTTGTGCTCATCTGTGCTCTGTGCCTAGGATATTTCAGTGTATCACTTGTTCACACAGTTTAAAAGCAGATTATCTTTAAATAATATACTGCATATTTTAGCACAATTTAGGTGATCATAACATGCTCCAAACATTATTTCCATGTGCAATTCCCTTGCTTTTACCACGACTAGTTTTTTAGTCAGTCACTAGTGTTGTGCGAACCCGGACTGTAACGTTCGGGTCCGTACCGAACTTTGGGGTGTCCGGGACCCGGACCTGAACACGGACGTTTCAAAAAAATGTTTGGGTTCGGGTTCTGGGTTCTGGTCGTTGATCACGCATGTTGAATAGCTGCAGGGCAGCCAATCAACAAGCGTTTCACTGGTTTGCCCTTAGAAGCCATCACAGCCATGCCTACTAATTGCATGGCTGTGATTGGCCAGTGCATCATGTCACCCAGCCTCTATATGAGGCTGGAGTCACAGTGCTGCATGTCACATGCTCTTGGGTTAGTGTAGGGAGAGGATGCTGCCGGCGTTTTTGTGAGGGACAGATTGCAGACATTTTAACATCTGATCCTGCATCCTGAGATTACTACTACTGTTGCTCTGAGGGACAGATTGCAGAAATTTGAGATTTCACATACTGCTGCTTTGAGTGACAGATTGCAGATCAAACTCTGCATAACACAACGATCGCTACGATCGTACACAACGATCAGATTGTGGGAGTAATTTGAGATTTCACATACTGCTGCTTTGAGTGACAGATTGCAGATCAAACCCTTCATAATACAACGATCGTTACGATCGTACACAACGATCAGATTGTGGGATCGTACACAACGATCAGATTGTGGGAGTAATTTGAGATTTCACATGCTGCTGCTTTGAGCAATCTGACTGCACTAGGTAGAGGCTTCTGCTTAGAGGGACAGATTATTGTTCAAAAATCATCTCCTAGTTCTAAAGGGAGAGGTTCTAGCTGCAGCTGTAAGTGACACATTATTATTAGTATTGTTCAAAAACCATCTCCTAGTTTATTTGATTTTAATTTATTTTCCCTATCCCCATTTTTTTTGTAGGGCACTTGCCCTACTCTTACCCCCATTTTACTTCCTTTTGCAGCCCTCTAGCACTTGCCAGAACTTTGTTACAGCCATTTTTGTGCCTAAAAATTTGGGTCCCCATTGACTTCAATGGGGTTCGGGGTCCGGGATAACGCTCGGGCAACGTTCGCTGCCGAACCCAGACTTTTTCCCAAAGTTTGTTCAGACCCGCAGAACCCGAACGTCCAGGTGTTCGCTCAACTCTATCAGTCATTGCTGTTTGGGTGCTATAGTGAATTTGATTTTGGGACTATTTTCTCCCTCAGGGCTTTAGTGAATACCTTTTCTGACTAGATTTAGTCATTTTCTAGGGATTTTAGTTGTTTGTGACCATTTGTTCCCCCATGGTGCTAGCGTAAATAAACCCCTATGCCTAGATACTCGGCACAACAGATGTAGGTATATAACAAGTGCAGCACTCAATAACTCAAAACCAAAATGATAAAAATAAATAGTAATGAAAAATAATCCTATGCATCATCAAGATATTACCCCCAATGTATCCCATCCAAGTACTAACCAGGTCAACCCTGCTTAGCTTTTACGATCAGGCACATTCAGGGTGGTGTGGCCATGGGCCTTCCCTCCATGTCTATTGTTAACAGCAATATGTGTAATCAATATGCTTTACATAAACTGTAATTTATGGCACAGTTTAGGCACCATGAAGCAATTCATCCTCAAAGTTCACAGCAGAAGTACCCTACTAAACTTGTTCAAGTCCTTCTCTCACATAGCTCAGATAATCCTGCTCTAAATAGTTTAATGCCCTTAGCCTAGACATAAAAGTTCACTTTAAAGCACAAATCTAGACTTTTTTTTGTTATAAAAAGTCCATCAGGAACTCTAAGTTAAAGCTGCAGTAGTCAACTTCATTCCAGAACTGCCCTGTCCTCTGGGTTGAATGATGTTACTCCAGTGTTACTCCATACAGATGATTGAGTACATACTGTGAATGCAGGGTGCCATAGCCACACATCTTTAGGGGGCATTACCACGGTGCCCTTCATTTTCAGTGTACTGGTGAGACACTGACATTATGTCAGTGCTGCTCTCTGCAGCAGTAAAGACCACCTAACCTGGAACAGAGGCAAACAGTAAGAGGAAGCTGCCGCTATAAATAATAAGAAAATAGCTTTTAAAAAATATAAAAATGAAAGAACACTATCATCAATTAAATGTTGCAAGGAATATATCAGAATAAGTAAAAAGGAAATCAAGACCGCAAAAATTCAGATTGCAAAAGAGAGTAGGATAAACCCCCAAAAATTCTTCAAGTATATTAATAGTAAAAAGGTCAGGTGTGAGCATGTAGGCCCTTTACAAAAGGGAGAAGGCAAAATGTATTAAATTCCTTCGTCAGCTCTGTGTATTCAAAGGAGCATGGGGGAAATAATGTCCATAATGGGAATGATATTGACATAGAACCCAATGTACCACTATGGCTCCATTTACACTGAGGCTGTTAAACAGACGTTCAGGGGCATTTGGGTGTTTTTTCCAGCTGCCCCTGAACTAATTTAATGATATTTTATGTGTACATTTACACAGCATAGTGTATAGTCATTTTGAAGCAGTCACGTTTAAAGGCTTTTTTTTAACGCAAAAAAATGGGTTCAGGCATCGAGTTTAATGCCGTTTGAAACGCCGAACACCGGTAGCCATGTTTAGGAGCATTTGTGTCTAAAAGCGTTTTTAAAGGGGAATATTTTTTTTGGATGGATGGAGAGAGAGAGAGAAAAGGGATGTAAAGAGAGAGCAAGGTATGGAGAGAGAGAGAGGGATGGAGAAAGATGTTGGTGGAGAGAGATCAATAAATACACAGACCTGAGAGTGATCAAAAGACATTCCTCTGGTTGCACACTCTTCCTCATGTTTGTGTCCATGCGAGCAAGAAGCGGCCAAATCTTTTCTAGGAGAAGGTCAAAGGTGGTAATAGACATGCGTGTGAAATTGAAAAATGTTTCAGGGTAATTCTGCAGCTGGACATAAATATGAGAAAAGTAGCCAGTTGACATGCATTGGTCCATCAACGGATAAGTCCAGAAGCAACAAACTCTGGTCCTCACACGCAATTTTCGCCGTGATTCAACCCTCCGCAGCAGCAACAAGAGGAGCATTTCCTGACACATGCTCATCATGGGATCCATATTGGCAACACAAGAAATAACAGCACTCTCTCGAAATACACTGCTCTCTCTACTGCTGCATCTACTGACTCTACTCTCACAGAATGGCTTAAATAGTTATCAAATACTGTTTATTTTGGATTTGGGAGGGTCTCCAGAGGTCTTCTGAGGTTATCTTCAAAAACACTTCTGAACGAAAATGCCTCTAAATGCTGCTAGACGCCGCATGTAAACACGTCTAACTGGGCGTTTTTAAACGTCGTTTTGAAGCTGTCAATTTATGTCGTTTAGGGGAGGTTGTGTAAAGTCCCATGTAAATGAAGCCTAAGGCTCAAAATTGATTGATATGGTCCAGAAATACACTGAGCATAATTATAAACGCAACACTTTTGTGTTTGCCCCTATTTATCATGAGTTGAACTTAAAGATCTATGACTTTTTCTATGTACACAAAAGGCCTGTTTCTCTCAAATATTGTTCACAAATCTGTCTAAATTTGTGTTAGTGAGCACGTCTCCTTTGCCAAGATAATCCATCCACCTCACAGGTGTGGCATATCAAGATGCTGATTAGACAGCATGATTATTGCACAGGTGTGCCTTAGGCTAGCCACAATAAAAGGCCACTCTAAAATGTGCAGTTTTATCGCACAGCACAATGCCACAGATTTCTCAAGTTTTGAGGGAGCGTGCAATTGGCACGCTGACTGCAGGAATGTCCACCAGAGCTGTTTCCCTTGAATTGAATGTTCATTTCTCTACCATAAGCCCTCTCCAAAGGCGTTTCAGAGAATTTGGCAATACATCCAACCGGCCTCACAACCGCAGACCATGTGTAACCACACCAGCCCAGGACCTCCACATCCAGCATCTTCACCTCCAAGATCGTCTGAGACCAGCCACCAGCTGTTGCAGCAATCGGTTTGCATAACCAAAGAATTTTTGCACAAACTGTCAGAACCATCTCAGGGAAGCTCATCTGCATGCTTGTTGTCCTCATCAGGGTCTCAACCTGACTGCAGTTTATCATCAACCGACTTGAGTGGGCAAATGCTCACATTCAATGGCGTCTGGCACTTTAAAGAGGTGTTCTCTTCACGGATGAATCCCAGTTTTCTCTGTACAGGGCAGATGGCAGACAGCATGTATGGTGTTGTGTGGGTGCGCGGTTTGCTGATGTCAACATTGTGGATCAAGTGGCCCATGGTGGCGGTGGGGTTATGGTATGGGCAGGTGTATGCTATTGACAGGTGAATTTTATTGATGGCATTTTGAATGCACACAAATAATGTAACGAGATCCTGAGGCCCATTGTTGTGCCATTCATCCACGACCATCAATTCATGTTGCAGCATGATAATGCAAAGTCCCATTTTGCAAGGATCTGTACACAATTCCTGGAACCTGAAAATATCCCAGTTCTTGCATGGCTAGCATACTCACCGGACATGTCACCCATTGAGCATGTTTGGGATGCTCTGGATCGGCGTATACGACAGTGTGTTCCAGTTCCTGCCAATATCAGCATCTTCGCACGGCTATTGAAGAGGAATAGACCAACATTCCACAGGCCACAATCAACAACCTGATCAACTCTATGCAAAGGAGATGTGCTGCACTGCGTGAGACAAATGGTGGTCACACCAGATACTGACTGATTTTCGGACCCCCCAATATCGTAAAACTGCACATTTGAAATGTATTTTATTTGAGAGAAATAGGCCTTTTGTGTACATAGAAAAAGTCATAGATATTTAATTTAAGCTCATAATAAATAGGGGCAAGCACAAAAGTGTTGCGTTTATAATTTTTCTCAGTGTATTTACACAGAATAAAGGTCATGCACCCACGGGTCTTAAAAGCATTGATCTCTGTCATTTCAAAGCCATTGTTTCACATTTTTAAAGGCACTTTAACCGGCTCCCACCTGCCGTATAGTAAAATGACGATGCGGCTAGACCACTCTTGTTCTGGGACGACGTCATATAACGTCGCCCCACTCTTACTGCACATGCATCCTATCGGGGCAAGCAGCGCGGCGATCTGTGTTGCATCGTGTCTCTCGGACATGGCGCATCACAGATCGTGGTAATTGGTAAAGAGCCCATGACAGCGGCTCTTTACCACGGGTTCGGCTGTGTCCATTCAAATGTAAACACAGACCAGTAAATAGCTGTTACTAGTTCTCCTCTCCCCACATACAAGTTTTCAGTGTGAGGAGAGAAAAGCCAGGGAACAGTGAGTTACCGATCTGTGTCTGTCAGTGTACTGCGCCAAGCACCACACAAAGAGAACCTGTCACATTGCCCATCAGCGGTGTTACAGTCCTCATCAGTGCCCATCAGCAGTGTTACTGTCACCCCCCCCCCCCAGTGAACCTGTCCCCAAAAAGTGCACCTGTCACCCATCAGTAGTGTTACTGTCATCCATCAGAGCACTGATATAACCCATCAGCAGTGTACCTGCCGCCCATCAGTGACCATAAGCAGTGCACCTGTCGCACATCACCTATCAGTGCCGCCATCCACAGTTCACCTGTCACATAGCTGTCCATCACCAGAGTACCCGTTAAACAGCCGCCCATCACCAGAGTACCTGTCACACAACCACCATTAGCAGAGTACCTATCCTACTGCCACCCATCAGAAGAGTACCATCATACAGCCACCATCAACAGTCTACCAGTCCCAGTGTCACCAGAGCCAGCCATGTCCAAAAAGGTTTACACCAGAGATGAGGCGTCTCAGATCCTTAAGATGACTGATGAGAGCAGTGGGGAGTTCTCACATTCTGGAGGAAGAAAGGGTCCCTCCTAAAAGGATATGGCACTCTGAAAAACAAGGCTGCCACCAGCAGTGCCATAGACCCCAGTGGTTAATCAGCAAATGCCAACAGTGCTAGACCCAAGGATACCAGCTCTGTAATATCATATCCCCCAAGTATCAGCACTGGAGTCTCACATTCCCCAAGTACCAGCACTGGAGTATCACATCCCCCAAGAATCAGGGCACATACACATCTCCCAGATGCTCTTGCCAACCCATTATGGCTACCTTCCAACTCGGGATCAGCAAGCATTCCCCCTTTCACCACACAGCCAGGTGTGCAGGCCAATACTGAAAATTTTTCAGAAATTTATTTTTTTTATTTATTTTTGCCCGATAGTTCACTCCAAGTTATTGTGGTCCAGCCAAATCTTTTTGCCCAAAAGTATATTGATAGTTCATCCTATGCCTGTCCATATGTCAAAACGTCTGACATTGGAGGAGTTCAAGTTGTTCATGGGCCTCACCCTTAACATGGGGCTTACAAAAAAAATCAAAGACATGCCTACTGGTTCACCCACCCCATTCATCACATGCCCTTTTATTCTTCTGTAACGTCTAGGTCCCGCTATGAGATGATCATGCGCTTCCTTCATTTCAGTGACAATACCCAGTGCCGTCCCTGAGATCATCCCAACTTTGACAAATTATACAAAATTCGCCCACTTATTATTTTTTTCCCCAAAATATATGTGTGAATGGGTCCTTTGACCACTTCACTGGCCGGGTGGGATTCAAACAATACATTCCAAGCAAAAGAGCCAGATATGGAGTAAAAATCTACCAGCTTTGTGAAAGAGACATGGGATATCTGTATGCATTCCATATATACGAAGGAAGAGATTCCCAGCTCCAGCCCCCTAAATGGCCAACCTACACTGACACAAAATTGTATGGCATACCCACTTCTCCAAAAGGTTATCACATCCACCTGGTAAACTTTTACACCAGTCTGCCCCTTTTCTTCCACCTACACCATGCAAAAACCTTGGCCTGTAGCTCCAGAAAAAACAGGTAGGGCTTATCACAAACTTTAGTGAACACAAGGCTACAAGGGGGGAATCAACAAGTCTGAGAAACAACGAAGAGTTGGCTGTGAAGTGGAAGGATAAGAGAGATATCTACAACCTGTCCACCATACACAATGACTCCTCAGTGGAGATTCCTGGAAGTCGGGGTCCCATTCAAAAGCCTGTATGCCTCCAAGAGTATAATCTTTGCATGGGAGGGTGGATTGCAACTATCAAATGCTTCCGCCCTATTTTGCAACAAATAGGTTCAGTTTCTGGTATAAAAAAAGTTGCCATTTATCTTATTGATTTGGCCATTTACAATGCTTATGTCACCTAACTGAATTGACAGAAAGACCCACCCCCTTCCTCAAATTCATAGAAGAAATCATCACGTCCTTCATCTACCAGCAAAGGTCCCCCCCAGAAAACCTTTGTTCTAATGCTGATTTCATGAGAGCATTCCACCATCAGAAGCAGGCTTAAAGCCTCGTACACACGGGACGACAATCGTACATACGTTGCATAATGTAACTTGCATACTGACTGCACTACACGATCGTATGAGCACAGAAAGAATGTTCAGGTGCATGTAATTAGCATCCGGCCGTTCCTGACTTCTGAGCATGCGTGTTTTGCACAATACAACTTGTTGTACCAACTGCTCTGTACACACGATACAACGGTCGTATGACCGCTTGTTGGTACGACCAAGTTTTCTAGTCTGCTCATACAACTCCCCTTGTACGACCATCGTATGTTCGACTGTTCTAATCGTGCATACGAACGATCAATATTGCATACAACGGTTGTTAGTACGACCTGTTGTATACGATCGTCGTCCCGTGTGTACGAGGCTTAAGACGCCAAAAAAGATGTTGCATATGCAGCAGAGGGGGAGTTAGAAGAGATACCAGCTATCGTTGTCCCCAGTATCCCTTCCAACCCTGCCTATATATTGGAGAATGCTTCTGACGTTTTCACACATGCCTAAGATATTAGTCCATATTTTTAACAGCCTGCTATTTCCCCATTTTCAACATCTGTGCTGACCATTTTCCTGCTTCCTCAACTAACCATGCCACATGTGAACTGACTCTGGCCTGTTTATTGACTATGCCTCGGCCTGCCGGGGTCTCACATATGTGAGGGGCTCCAGAATTGTTTTTCTGGATGGAGAAAATAAATTTTTTGGTTTTCTCCAGGTTTTGTAATTCCTGGAACTAGGGTCTGGAGACCGGAGGTTTCAAAGAGATTTTGGATGGGAGAAGCCTCTACCCCTGTGCCCAAGTCTTACCTGATTGCGACCCTAAGCCTGATATTTCTGCCTACTGCTATCTTACTGCCATCATCCCTCTGCCTGCTACCTGTAGTATGGACCATGTTCCTGCCTACTAGCAGGACCAATATTTTGGCTATGCTGACCATGTCTCTGCCTGGACAGTTGATGACCATATCTCTGCCTGTTGCCTGGACCATTGCTTTGGCTGTGCTGACAAAATCTCTGCCTGCTTGCTATACTGACTATAGACACTATTCCTGTCTGCTTCCTGGACAATTACTTTCATTGTCGCTGACCATGTCCCTGCTCTACTCTGGGGACGACTGCACTACTAAAACCACAGGTAATCTTTTGTTTACCCTTTGCTCAGCAGAATGTATTTTGGGGTGTAATTCTTGGTATGTACATATTATGTGTTAGAGATATGAAGGGCCTTAAACAATGATAGATTGTCAGGAAATTAGATGTGTAATTCATTTTTAGAATGTATTTTGAGGTGTCATTTTTGGTATGTACATGCTATGTTTTAGAAATATCTTGTAAATAGATAACTTTGTGTAAAAAAAATACATTTTAATTTTCTTTCCACAGTTTCCGAAAGCTTGTGCAAAAAAATTACATGCTCAAAAGACTCACTATGCCTCATAGAATATACGTTGGGGTGTTTGCTTTTCAAAATGGGCTCATTTTGTTGGTAATTCCATTGTCCTGCTGCTTCAGGGCCTTCAAAAATGTGATACGTAGTCAAGAAATTAGATGTGTAACTTATGCTTCTAGAACACCTGACGGTGCTCCCTGCATGTTGGGCCTCTCTATTTTGCTAGGCCGTAAAAAAGTATCATGCATGTGGTTTCGCCATACTCAGGAGGAGTAGCAGAATGCGTTTTGTGGTTTAGTTGCAAGCAGGGCTGCTGATAGAAATCGCGGGGCCCCGTACAGACTATTTGACAGGGCCCCCCAAGAAAGTATTAAAGCTATATTTCGCTGGCCCTGCGTTTGTCACGTATCAAAGGCAACATTCCTCTGGGCAACGTTAAGATAGCCATATTTCCAGATTTCTCTATGGAAGTGCAAAAACGAAGGCAGTGCTTTATCGAAGCAAAAAGACGCCTGAGGATTGCAAACTTTAAATACTCTATGTTATTCCCTGCCCGCCTTCGTGTTGAAGACGGGGACCGAACGGTTTTCTTTGAATCCCCTGAAGAGGCCATCTCGTGGCTAGAGGGACGCAATCTTAACCGCAGGCCTAGGGATTGATGGCGCTTTAACCCAGAGTGTAGATGCAGATCTAGTCCTGTACTTTAAAACCTCCCATTACTTCAGGAGCTAATATGACCTTTTTCCCCCCGAGGATCTCCCAGCGAGGACTTTACATTCTTATTTCTCCTCCTGCTCCTGATTGCCCAGCTGTTCATTTCTCCTGATCTCCAGTGTTTAAAGCGGCATACCTATCCTGAACTTCTAATTCATGACCAAGTACACTGCCTGGGAAATAGGACCCTGTCTGGTGTCATGCTACTCAGTATTACTACCCTATAATAGTTCAAGGGACTTCTGCTGTATGGAGACACAAGGATCTTGCTCTGTGTAGAATCTGCACAGTGAAGTTTCGCCTCACCAGAACGAACAATGGTGCCCAAAACCTGATTGAATCCTTGATTGCAGCGAGGACGGCGATAGACGGTGTTCCTTACCTAAAGCTCCTTTTTCTAAGAGTCAAAATTAAATGCTCATGGGAATATCACTTTTTGTTTATAATAAGTATGACTCTAGACTGTCATCAGGTGGCACACAGTTTGGCTGGGGTTCAGTCTCAGCCACATGTTTATGTTTGGTTAACCGCTTGCCGACGGCTGATCGGCAATTGACGGCGACAATGTGGCTCTGTAACGCGAATCGCCGTCATACGACGGCGGCCGCGATACAGAGCCACTGTGAGCGCGCGCGCGCCGCCGGAGGCACGCGCGCGCTCACTGTGTCCGGGGGGGTCCAGGGAGCGGGTCCGGCGGCTTCGATTGCCGCCGGCCACCCGCGATGCCCCCCCCGGAGCGAATGAGCGGAGGTCCGTGTATGTAAACACGGACCTCCGCTCTGTGTGAGGGGGAAGGGAAGTGATCACAGCCTTCCTGTAAGTGAAGGCTGTGACCACTTCCTTTCCCCAGCTAGGCAAGTCCCCCTACAGTTAGAACACGCCCAGGGAACATAGTTAACCCTTAGAGCGCCCCCTGCAGGTTAACCCCTTCACTGCCAAGGGCATTTACACAGTAATCAGTGCATTTTTATAGCACTGATCGCTGTATAAATGCCAATGGTCCCAAAAAAGTGTCAAAACATTCCGACATGTCCGCCCCAATATCGCAGTACCGCTAAAAATCGCAGATCGCCGCCATTTTTTGTAAAAAATAAAAACCCCAAAAATGAATTCTCATCATCCGTAAATGCGACCACTTTTGCGCAAACCAATCAATAAACGCCGATTGCGATTTTTTTTATCGCAAATATGAGGAAGAATATAAATCGGCCAAAAACGGTGAAAAAAAATGTTTTTTTATATTTTTTTTTTGGATTTGTATTTTAGCAAAAAGTAAGAAATTTGGGTTTTTTTGCAAAATTGTAGCTCTTCTTTTGTTTATAGCGGCGATCAGAAATGACGCAGAGGTGATCAAATACCACCAAAAGAAAGCTCTGTTTGTGGGAAAAAAAGGACGCAAATTTCGTTTGGGTGCAACGTCGCACGACCGCGCAATTGTCAGTTAAAGCGACGCAGCGCCGAATCGCAAAAAGTGCTCCGGTCCTAAAGCTGGAAATCCTTCCGGGGCTGAAGTGGTTAAAGGGATATGCCCACACCGGTTGGGGTTGGTGTTGGGTGGGGTGGGTAAGGGTGGGTTTACTACCAGCACTGCATGCATGGTGCCTCGGATGCAATAGAACAACATACAGTCCTGAGACACTCTCTTTCTGCTCTGACTCATTAGAGTATATATGTAACCTATCTCTGTTTGTTCTGGGAAGTGGATTTAATGCACGGACGCCCCTCGGCGGCTATATAGCAATACGTCTGTTACTGACTCTGAAGCTAAAACAATTGTACACCTTATGGCCTCCATAAAATTATTGACCTGGAACGTCCGGGGTCTGGGAGACAAAATTAAACGGCATGGTGTACTGGCGATCCTTAAAAAGCAGCAGGCTGAAATAATGATATTAACAGAGACCCACTTGGATGGCCGGTCACAGTTATCCTTGAAAAGACCTTGGATTGGCTGGACCTATCATTCAACATATAGCACACATGCGAGAGGGGTGTCCGTTGCTGATATCCAAGTCACTGTTTTTTGAAATGTGCGATCTGAAAACCGACCCACATGGCCGATATGTTTTTATCAAGGCCAAAATATATGGTGATTTAATACTAATTATGGCATTTTATGGCCCTCCCCCATTTTCTATGTCGGTCCTTATTAACGGTTTTGATTATATGACACAATGCCCGACAGTTCCGGTGGTCTGGCTGGGGGACTTCAATAACACTTGGAACCCCTCGCTTGATAAACTGCAACTCCCGGGTCAGCCCTGTAGACAGAATACATCCACACGTTTTGCAAGGTTAGCTACCCACTTTAACCTAGTAGATACCTGGAGAGTTAATAACCCACTTGCCAAAGTATTTTCTTGTTTTTCTGCCACACACAACACTATGTCCCGCATAGATTACATTCTAATTTCACAACCTCTAGTACCTCGCATGAAAGAAGCAGCTTTTTGTCCCAGACTATTTTCAGACCATAGCCCCTACTATGTCACTTTGACAGTACCCATAGACACTCCACCTAGGACATGGAAATTGAATCCATTCTGGCTTTCCCTGCTTCCTGACAGCGATGTGGTGGGCAGGGAATGGCAGAGGTTCTTTCAGGAAAATATGCATACTGCCTCATATTTAAATGCTTGGGAAGCATTTACAATACACGCCAGAGCCCACCTAGCGACCTGTATCAATGAAATTAAGAGAGCGGCAACAGTCCATATTGACAAATCTTTAGATGAACTTTCCCTGGCTGAACATCAATACGAGAATGATCCCACTCCTGATAGGGCAGCTTCCCTAAAACTCCGCACTAGAGTAGCAAACCAGCTGCAATACGAACTAACTAGAGGTAAGCTCTTCTTCTCCCGACAAAAATTTTTTGAACATGGTGAGAGGGCGGGGAAATTACTGGCATATATGGTACACAGTGAAGATAAACCCCCAGTAGTAATAACCCTATGTAACTCTGCGGGTGCCACAATTACAGATCCAGTAGAGGTAGCTAACTCCTTTAAAAACTTCTTTACATCCTTATATACCTCAACCGCCCCAGAAGACACTAGGCCCATAGACCAATTCCTAAATGACCTTGTTATACCACAACTAACTCCAGAACAAGTGACAATGCTTGAAGCCCCAATTAAATTAGAAGAGATAGTCGCAGCCATAGCCAGCTTCAATAGATCTAAAGCCCCGGGCTCCGATGGTCTACCTATTGAATTCTATTCCCAATACCGTGAGATTCTTCTCCCAAAATTACTCAAACTATATCAACAAATATTCACGCTTTCCAGTCTACCAGCCTCTATGAGAGAAGCCACGATTGTTTTAATACCAAAACCGGGAAAAGACCCGGAGCTCCCGGAATCGTATAGGCCCATTTCAATATTACAAGTGGACATTAAAATTTTAGCCAAGACTTTAGCTACACGCCTTAATCAGGTCGTTCTCTCGCTGGTACATAAAGAACAAGCAGGCTTTATGCCAGGCAGAAACACATCCTTCAATCTGAGGAAACTGTTTCTCAACATGCAGGCTATTCATGACGACACTGGGGAAAGGGTCATAGTGCCCTTGGACACAGCAAAAGCTTTTGATTCCATAGAATGGGAATACTTATGGAAATGTCTGGAGCGATATGGCTTTGGACCTACATTTCTTAAACGGATTCGGCTCTTATACTACTACCCAATAGCCAGGGTGGTGGCAAATGGCTGGCTATCAGACCCATTTAAGTTGACCAGAGAGACGAGACAGGGATGTCCCCTATCCCCATTGCTTTACACTCTAGCAGTGGAGCCTCTAGCTATTTCTATAAGGAATAATGATTTGATCCGGGGATTGAAACGTGGGGACCATATAGACAAAATCAGGATGTACGCAGACGACACCCTGCTCTACCTTGCGGACTCAGGCCCATCATTGACGGAAGCCCTAAACACTATAGAACACTTTGGCTCCTTCTCTGGACTCAAGATTAACTGGGGGAAATCGCAAATCCTCCCACGGGACTTCACCCCACAAACTAAGGATCAGGTGAGCTTACCACTACAACGAGCCAGCGTCATAAAATATTTAGGCATATGGACAACCAGGTCCCTTGACAATTATATCTCCCTAAACGTAGAACCACTATTTACTCTACTAAAAACGAAAACGCAAATCTGGGCTCGTTTACCCCTCGGGGTAATGGGTCGGGTAAATCTGATCAAGATGATATTACTCCCCAAGATCCTTTACATACTATGGCATGCACCAGTGTTCTTGGCATTAAAATGGTTTAAAATTATGGACTGAAAACGTTTGTGTGGGGCAAGAGTAGACATAAATTAGCTTGGGGATCTCTTAAAAATCTGACAGACTTAGCGGGGGTAGCACTTCCGGATTTTAGCCTATACTCAATCGCGGCGCAATTGTCACATTTGTGTTATACTGACAAGACGGATAGGAAAAGATTTCTGGCACTCGGATGTCCTTCCTGGACCCGAAGTATAACCGATCCCTTATGTGTAATAGCTGTTAAAACATCCACTGAAAACGAGGGAGAAAATAAACAGGGGACCCCTTTACATAAGTACAGAAGATTATGGCAAATAGCATCCACAAAACTTAGCATACCCCCTTTAAACGACTACACACCCATCTGGCACAACAGAACCCTCCCATAATTTTTACAAATACCAGATCCAGACATATGGTGTAGGAGAGGCATCTTCTTCCTGTCTCATATTCTGGAAGAGAATACCCTAAAAACATTTGACAGATTAAAGGTGGAATTTGGGCGAACAGTATGTTCTTTAGATATATACAATTACGGCATGCAGTACACTCCCAATTTCGAAGATCGATCCCAGCCCCGGCCCCTAATTCCCTGGTGGCAGTGATAAAAAGCGAGGAACCACAAAAATTGATTTCTACTTTCCATGAGATGCTAATCGCACCACAGGCAACCAAAATAGCATACAATATTAAATCCCGCTGGGAGTCAGATGTACAGGGGACTGGAGGATGAAGGATGGAATGAAGCCCTGGAGGCATGCAAACAGGTATCACCTAAATTGTCGGATAGGCTGACGCAATTATACATTCTTCACCAAGCATATTTTACCCCATACAGAAAGGCCAAATATGACAGGGACTGTTCCCCTCTATGCACCCTATGCAGACAAGATACAGGCACCTTCTATCACCTCATATGGACATGCCCGACTATACGTGGATACTGGGAACAAGTGGTAAACATCTTACATGACATTATGGGTTCCCCTATGACACTAAGCTCCAAAGTCTGCCTACTAGGAATCTCAATGGAGGATCCTGTTGACAGATTTACCACGGTTTTTCTGCAGGAGAAACTATTTATAGCGCGGAAAGCCATAGCAAGACTTTGGATGCGACAGACACCCCCTACACTATCCGAATGGAAAAGGGAGGTTAATGCTGTCTTACCATTTAAAAAATTCTTGTATATTAACAGAGGTTGTCCATCTAAATACAACTAAATTTGGGACCGTTGGCTGAATGTATCATCTACCTGTGACTAAGTACCCATTAAGGACCGTAACAGACAAACATAATTGCCTTGTTTGAGATACTCTAGTAAGATTGTCTCTAGAACCTCATGCATATGTATATGAGTCTAAAGATGTGATTGACTGTAGACTTTTGTATGTACTCGAGTGCACTGTATGTGTTGTAAAACTTTTTACCTTTTTCTCAATAAAACCTGTTGAATTAAAAAAAAAAAAAAGCTATATTTCGCTAAAAATACAATAAAACTATTAGCAGACACTTTAACCACTTCAATACCAGGCACTTTTGCCCCCTTCCTGCCCAGGCCAATTTTCAGCTTTCAGCACTGTCACACTTTGAATGACAATTGCATGGTCATGCAACACTGTACTCATATGAGATTTTAACTTTTTTTCACACAAATAGAGCTTTCTTTCAGTGGTATTTAATCATCATTGACGTTCTTATTTTTTGCAAAACAAACAAAAAAGTCAGAAAATTTTGAAAAAAGCATGTTTTTTTTCTAAATTTTTCTCTTATTTTGCAAATAATTAATCTTTCTTCGTAAATTTAGGCCAAAATGTATACTGCTACATTTCTATGGTGAAAATAACCACAAATTATCTATGATATATATCTAAAAATCGATCGGTCCTGACGTACTGATGGCCTATTTCATGTCTTGAGGCACAAAAATGCCAGGACAGTACAAATATCCCCCAAATGACTCATTTTTGGAAAGTAGGCAATCAAATGTATTTAGTATGAGGTATTGAGAGTTTTTTTGAAGTTGCAGTTTTTTGTCACAGTTTTTTTGGAAAATTAAAAAATGTAAAAAAAAAAGATTTTTTTTTTACATACTGTCACCAGTGCAGTATAGCGTCATCATACAACTAGTGTGGTGGTAATCAGGGACACTGACTGGTGACGGCATGTAAAAAAATAATAAACATCATTTTTTTTTTCTTATTACTTTTGTTATTTTTTTCACATGTTTTCTTACATACAGTGTCCAAAGCAATACAGTGTTACCATAGTAACACTGTATTACTCTGGGGAGGCAATCAGGATTTTTTTGTTTATACACTGTGGTTGCTTATAACTATGAATTTTAATTTTTTTTCTGAATGAAAACAACTCATTCAGTGTTTATTATTGTGATTAACTGTGATTGGCAGCTGTTAATCACATGGTACAGATAGGCTGTGATTGGCCCTGTCTGTACCATGATCACATGTACCATGTGATGACTGTGAACAATCACAGAGCTCATCACAATAGTACACAATGAACAGCATGTAACAAAGCCTTTCATTGTGTACAACTGTTATGTGACCTGCTGTGATTGTCCACAGCGGTCACATGGTACCAGCAGCAGGCTGGTACAGTGATCTGTCATTGGTCATGACCGGTGGACACAGCAGGTGACAGAATGCGCCGGGGCATGGCCATTTATCCTGGGAGGACATCATATGATGTCCTCCCAGAACAACAATGCTTCTGCCGGCCGTCAATGTACAATAGGCCGGTCAGGAAGGTGTTAAGGTTATCACAGAGGAAAAGGGGCACTCTTTACATCTGGAGTGATAGAGAGATTTCATCTCAAAATATGGAAAGGTTTCTTCACAGTAAGAGCTGTGAAAATGGGGAATAGACTCCCTCAAGAGCTGGTTCTGGTCAGCTCAGTAGATTGTTTTAAAGTGGATGTAAACCCTCACATATACCCAGTGAAGTGAACAGCCTCAGATGATACACATTAATCAAGTCCTCCTACATAAGTCTTACATGTACAGTTTCTCACAAAAGTGAGTACACCTCTCACATTTTTGTAAATATTATATTATATCTTTCATGTGACAGCACTAAACAAATTACACTTTGCTACAATGTAAAGTAGTAAGTATACAGCTTGTATAGCAGTGTAAATTTTCTGCCCCCTCAAAATAACTCAACACACAGCCATTAATATCTAACCCTCTGGCAATAACAGTGAGTACACTCCTAAGTGAAAATGTCCAAATTGGGCCCAAAGTGTCAATATTTTGTGTGGCCATCATTATTTTCAAGCACTGCCTTAACCCTCTTGGGCATGGAGTTCACCAGAACTTCACAGTTTGCCACTGGATTTCTCTTCCACTCCTCCATGACGACATCACAGAGCTGGTGGATGCTAGAGACCTTGCAGTCCTCCGCCTTCTGTTTGAGGATGCCCCACAGATGCTCAATAAGGTTTAGGTCTGGAGACATGCTTGAACAGTCCATCACCTTTACCTACAGCTTCTTTAGCAAGGCAGTGGTCATCTTGGAGGTGTGTTTGGGGTCATTATCATGTTGCAATACTGCCTTGCGGCCCAGTCTCCAAAGGGAGGGGATCATGCTCTGCTTCAGCATGTCACAGTACATGTTGGCATTCATGGTTCCCTCAATGAACTGTAGCTCCCCAGTGCAGGCAGCACTCATGCAGCCCCAGACCATGACACTCCCACCACTATGCTTGACTGCAGGTAAGACACATTTGTCTTTGTACTCCTCACCTGGTCGCCACCACACGTTTGACACCATCTGAACCAGATAAGTTTATCTTAGTCTCATCAAACCACAGGACATGGTTCCAGTAATCCGTGTCCTTAGTCTGCTTGTCTTCAGCAAACTGTTTGCGGGCTTTCTTGTGCATCATCTTCCTTCTGGGACTACAGCCATGCAGACCGATTTGATGCAGTGTGCTGCGCATGATCTGAGCACTGACAGTCTGACCCTTCACCCCTTCAACCTCTGCAGCAATGCTGGCAGCACTCATACGTCTATTTCCCAAAGACAACCTCTGAATATGACGCTGAGCATGTGCACTCAACTTCTTTGGCCGATCATGACGAGGTCTGTTCTGAATGGAACCTTACCTGTTAAACTGCTGCGTGGTCATGGCCACAGTGCTGCAGCTCAGTTTCAGGGTCTTGGCAATCTTCTTATAGGCTAGACCATCTTTATGTAGAGCAACAATTCTTTTTTTCAGATCCTCAGAGAGTTCTTTGCCATGAGGGGCCATGTTGAACTTCCAGTGACCAGTATGAGAAAGTGAAAGCGATAACACCAAATTTAACACACCTGCTCCACATTCACACCTGAAACCTTGTAACACTAATGAATCACATGACTCTGGGGAGGGAAATGGCTAATTGGGCCCAATTTGGACATTTTCACTTAGGGGTGTACTCATTTTTGTTGCCAGCATTTTAGATATTAATGGCTGTGTGTTGTGTTATTTTGAGGGGACATCAAATTTACACTGTTATACAAGCTGTACACTCACTACTTTACATTGTAGCAAAGTGTAATTTCTTCAGTGTTGTCACATGAAAAGATATAATAAAATATTTACAAAAATGTGAGGGGTGTACTCACTTTTGTGAGATACTGTATATCTGCTGTCTTCAGCTTTATATATTCTTTAGAAAGTTCAGATCGTGTTAGGAGATTTTCTATTCCTGTTCAACACTGCAGTGAAGCCTGGGCATACAGCTAGGACAGCTGACTGGAGGAAAGGCACACACCCCCTCTCCTCATAGGTAGAGACTTTCAGATCTGTTTGTTGAATAGTTCAGCAATCTACTAATATATTTATAGCTCCCACCCCAACACAAAACTCAGACTGCTTTTATCACATGTCATGGAGAACTTGTCAGAAGTAGAGTTGAGCGAACACCTGGAAGTTCGGGTTCTGCTGGTCCGTCCGAACTTCGGGACAAAGTCCGGGTCCGGGTCCGGACGGAACCCGAACGATCGCACGTACTGTACACTATTTTCGTCAGACTCAAAACACAACCCCACCCTCGATATTTATATAATCATCTAACGACTTGATAAGTTGTTTGTCTAGACTTTCAGAGATGGATACTCCTCTCCCCCACACACGGAAAGGAGGTCAGTCGACAGGATCGACATACGGGTCCGAAGTGACGTCACAACTTGTCCTTATCTTTTAGAGGATTGTGCTAGACTTGAAAGATTTCTTATATATTTCGACTTCTGTCGTCTATATGTCATAGAGTGTTTTCACTCATGTGGGGAGTGTAAAAACATTTATAAAATAATATAGAAAAGTACACTGTTGTGACT
>BLSH010115227.1:70649-90697 GCA_018402905.1 Glandirana rugosa
AGCAACAGCACAGACAGCAGTAGTAAAGTAATCTATCTCAGGATGCAGGATCAGGTCTTAAAATGGCTAAAATCTGTCCCTCACGCCGTCAGCTACCTTTCCCTATACTAACCCAAGGAGCATGTGACTGCAGCACTGTGACTCCAGCTTATAAAGAGGCTGGGTCACATGATGCACCGGCCAATCACAGCCATGCCATTAGTAGGCATGGCTGTGATGGCTTCTAAGGGCAAACCAGTGAAACGCTTGTTGATTGGCTGCCCTGCAGCTTCTCAACACGTGGAGTAAAATAGCAGAACCCCGGACCGAACCCGAACGATTTTTGAAATGTCCGGGTCCGGGTCCGTGCCACGGACACCCTAAAGTTCGGTACGGACCCGAACGTTACAGTCCGGGTTCGCTCAACACTAGTCAGAAGTTATCATGCTGATAACAGAGGAATGGAGCAGGAGACAGCTATGAAGAGTGCTTTGAATAGAGATAAGAAAACACTGCAGATATATGTGCCCAGCTCAAATTTCATGAATCGGGTTTACATCCATTTCAAGAAAGGCCTGAATTCTTTCCTAAATGCTCATAATATAACTGGGTACTAATATTTGTAGGTCATGTTGATCCAGGGAATATCGGATTGCCTCTCGAGGGATCAGGAAGGAATTTTTCCCCTTCTGCAGCAAATTGGATCATGCTTTATTGGGGTTTTTTGCCTTCCTCTGGATCAATCGTGGGTATAGGATTGTGTGTATAGGATTGTATACATTTTTTTCCCTTCTATTGGTTGAACTGGATGGACTTGTGTCTTTTTTTAATCAGACTTACTATGTAACTATTGTAATACAGTTAAACATCATTCTCCTCTCAGCCCCTATTCCATTTCTACTTTGCTGCAGCTAATAAGCTCATCTTTGTTTATCAATATGTCTTGACAAACACCATGTGGAACGTAATTGAATCTGTTGTTACATTAAGACTGTATGTCATAATATGTACTGGTACAAAGTAAGTTTTCCTGAGGCTTTCTGTAGATGTGACTTGATAATGACAAATTAAATTTATTTTGAACAGGATATCAAGCAGAAGAGAACTGGACAGACACTATCAAGGAAATATAACATACACTAGTTAGAACATTATCTGGAAAGCTTCAAATGAATAGGTCAAAGCTATGCCAACCCTGAAGGGCATTATCATGCTGCTGATAATGGTACAAAAACCAAGTCTTGAAACGCTAATTGAATATAATAATTATCTTGATTCAAAATTAGTCCATTACTTGTAAGACGGGAGGAATTAAATAGAAGATTGGACATAGGCCTGCACTGAAAATATCTACAATATGTTCTTACTAATTATTTGTTAGTAGCAGGCTGGATGTGGGCCTAGGCTCAAGGAGATATTGCAATGTTCCATCAGAAATAAATTTGAATGCCAGTGCTCTTATTAGATTCTCCAATTACTTATAGATCTGTAATTTAGATATGTTGCAGGGGCAGAATTAAATGGAAGATATAGAGAATTCATGAGGCAGGTTTATTTTCACATAATGGCTAGTAAAACATATGGGCACATTTTACTGTGTGCAAAAAGCATGCATTCATTGCCAAACTACATTAATACAGAACTCGATAGATGTTCTTTTCTGTGCTCTCCTATTATCAGTGCTGTAGATCTTTCTCAAGAGACTATGGCTCCAATTTATTAATCCAGTAACTTGGACAGCATAGAATGCCATTATAGCACATCAAAAGTTTTGCTTTTTCCTTTCCAAAAACAGTTACGGGAAACAATAGCCCACCCAAAACTGAAACTGGAATAAAAGCATACCTTTTAAAGCCCACTTGAAGTCTTATATGTTTTTAGCACTATATTATACAGTAAATGCTATTTTTGACTGATATTTTCATGGAAATAGCTTAAAACACCTAGTAAAAATGCTTTTATTTGCCCACACACTCAGATGATCAATACTGAGTAACAGCCACAATGCTCTGCACAAGTGTCCTCATACAGACTTTCATTGCAAAAAAAGAGAGGGGTATCTCAGACCATCTCTGTTATAGGATGATGATTACTGAATGCCCTAGGTCTAACTCTGGAGACTATTCAGCTTAGGCACTCTGCACAAATTCTGTGATAGTAGAGTTGAAGTAAGACTTTGAAAATTGAGGTATATAGTACAGTGTTTATCTGACTGCACATCTATTTCTGTGACTTTATCTGGCATTTAAGTTTGAACGTGAGAGACAATATTTCAATTACAATATAGTGCAGGCAAGAAAGAGTGCGATTTATGGTACTGTGGCTCATATATGAAAACTGAATAGAAAGTCTAATAGAGGTATTCTGCTGGCACACATTATAAACTTTCCTACCTACACCTTGTGTATTTTACCTGCATAAGATGTGCATTGATCACGTAGTTCCATTGTGTCATTTGTTGGTCTGTATGCACAGTCTATAGTAGAGTAAATCTTCACATTCCAGTCTCAGCAGTTTCGATTGGTGTTCAAACAAGAGGCATGCAGCATGGCACTGCACAGGTTAATGCATAACCTCTGTCTGTAGTCTAAGAACTGACTTTTCCTGTGCTACATCCACAATCCCTGGGTCTATCTGCCTAGCACTGGTTATTATTATACAGGATTTATATAGTGTCAACAGTTTGTGCAGCACTTTACAACATGGGGGCAGACAGTACAGTTACAAAACAAATAAATACAGGAGGGATGAGAGGGCCCTGCTTGTTAGAGCTTACAATCTAGAAGGTAGGGTCAAGTGGAACAAAAGGTAATAACTGTGGGGGATGATCAGATGGAGAAAGTGAAAATACAGTGGTTAGGTGTGGGTAGGATAGGCTTCTCTGAAGAGAAAAGTTTTCAGGGATCGTCTAAAAGCTAACAGAGTGGAAGATAATCGGACAGATTGGGGTAAGGAGTTCCATAGTATTGGAGAGGCTCTGGAAAAGTCCTGGATGCGTGCATGGGTGGAGGTAATGAGGGAGCTGGAGAGCATGAGGTCTTGAGAAGAATGAAGAGGACGATTAGGTTGGTATTTCGAGACTAGGCTAGTGATGTAGCTGGGAGCAAAATTGTGGATGGCTTTGTAAGTGGTTGTTAGTATTTTGAATTTAATTAGTTGGGTGAGTGTAAGCCAGTGGAGGGATTGACAGAGAGGAGTAGCAGACAGAAGGATTGGTAAGGTAGATGAGTCTGGCAGCAGCGTTCATGATGGACTGAAGGGGGGATAGCCTGTGTAGAGGTAATGAGGAGGGAGTTGCAGTAGTCGAGGCGAGAAATGACCAGGGAGTGAATTAAGAGCTTTGTCGTGTCATTAGTGAGAAAGGGACGTATTTTGGAGATATTGCAGAGGTTGAGTTGGCAAGATTTGGACAGTGATTGTGGCTTAAAGGAGAGTACAGAGTCCAGGACTATGCCTAGGACCTTGGCATGCAGGGATGGGCTTATAGTTGTGCCATCAATTTTGACAGAGAGATGGGGGGAAGGGGCACATGGGGAAGGAAAAATTAGAAGTTCTGTTTTGGATAGATTAGATCTGACACAAAACAGACAGATAAATAAGATATCTATGTGATAATGCTGCTTATGAAACTCCTATGAGCCTGGAAACCGTAAGAAATTGTCGGTTACAACATCAGTCTATAAATTCACCCCACCACAACTGCTCGGCTTATCCTCGAGATGTAGCCATGAGGATGGTGCCGTAATGTGTAGAGGTGGAGCCTAGCAGTGGCATTTACATGCATTACTTGAGATCTGCTGGACTTTGTTTTTATGCTATGTTTTTATTTAATACATGTGAGTGCAATATATGAAGCTGGGGTGGCGAGGCTTGTTCTGAATTAACACCTAGGTCAGGGGTAGGTAACCTCGGCTCTCCAGCTGTGGTGAAACTGCAAGTCCCATGGGACATTGCAAGACCCTGACAATCACAGGCATGACTCCAAGAGTCAGAGGCATGATGGGATTTGTAGTTTCGCCACAGCCGGAGTGCTGAGGTTGCCTACCCCTGACCTAGGTACTGCAGTATTGGAAGCATTCTTGTCTTTTTATATCATCTTGGAGCTGCTGATGACCAGTGTGGAGCCACTTTCAAAGGGAAATCATACTGTGTTCAGACACATTTGACCCCTTTTAGGGTCTAAGAAGGAGGTACTCGATGAAGGGAGCACAAGTCACAGAGTGCAGTTATTTGGGAAGCACGCCTTCACTGAGAAGTTTTTCTGTGCACCATTAATAAGAAGATTTTCTTTTTCATCCTATGTGGACTCTTTATGAACTGTTTGCACATTCTGACTGTTTGGCATTTTATGTGTTGGCACTTGCACTTTAATATGCATTATATGTCTTTTTAGTTACATATAGATATAAGCTCATAGAAGTTTCATAAGCAGCGCTATCACATAGATATCTTATTTATTTGCTGAGGATGTGTGAACCCATAGGTTATCCACTTCAGCCCCGGAAGGATTTTCCATGTTAGGACCAGAGCACTTTTTGCGATTTGGCACTGCGTCGCTTTAACTGACAATTGCGCGGTCGTGAGACGTTGTACCCAAATGAAATTTGCGTCCTTTTTTCCCCACAAATAGTGCTTTCTTTTGGTGGTATTTGATCCCCTCTGCGTCATTTCTGATTACCACTGTAAGCAAAAAAGAGTGACAATTTTGCAAAAAAAAAACAATATTTCTTACTTTTTGCTAAAATACATATAAGAAATATATATATATATATATAAAAAAAAACTAATTTATTCATCGGTTTTGGCTGATTTATATTCCTCCTCATATTTTTGGTAAAAAAAATCGCAATGGGCATTTATTGATTGGTTTGCGCAAAAGTTGCCGCATTTACAAACCATGAGAATTAATTTCTGGCGTATTTACAATTTTTTTTTTTCTTTACTAGTAATGGTGGCGATCTGAGATTTTTATGGTGATTGTGATATTGCAGCGGACATGTCGGACATTTTTGACACTTTTTTGGGACCAATGAAATTTATACAGCGATCAGGAATTGAAATATCCACTGATTACTGCGTAAATGTCATTGGCAGTGAAAGTGGTTGTCAACCCGTGACAACCACTTTAACCTACAGGTAAGCCTAGAATATGGCTTACCTATAGGTGTCCTGCATATCTCCTAAACCTACACGGTTCACGAGATATGCAGTGTTTTGCATGTGCCAACATCATGTTGGCACATGCACAATGAAGAAACGGCCTCCATGCCGTTTCTCCACTGACCCTGTGCCGTGACTGGTGGGAGTGAATTCACGTGACTCCGGCCAGTCACAGCTCCGGAGTCGCGGCCCCGGAAAGAAGAGGGGCAGAAGATGGACGCAGCCTGGAGCAGGGACATCGCTGGATGCTGCAAGCTTCATTTGCAGGTAAGTGGCACATAATGGGCTACTATGCGATGCATAGTAGTCCATTATGCTTCTACTTTACAGGGTTATATTGAGGAAGTAAGCCCAATCTGGGTTTACTTCCTCTTGAAGGGGTTAACCTGCAGGGGGCAATCTAGGGGTTAAGTGTGTTTCCTAGGCATGTTCTAACTGTGAGGGGGCTGGGCTAACAGGGGCATAAGAGATATAACGGATCCCAGTGACAGGGATCAGTAGATCTCTCACATGCCCACTTACAGAGCGGGGAACCGCCATGTTTACATCGGCGGTTCCCCATTCTTCCTCTCTGCTAGGCAATTGCAGCTCGCCAGCAGAGATCGAAACCACCCCAGCCGCGGCCACATTCCTGCAGAGTGCGGTGGCATGAGAGTGCGCTGCGCACGCGTGAGCCACTGTTTATAAACGGCGATTCATGGGACAGTGGCACTCTGCAGCAACTTTTTTTAGAAATGATTTTCACCTACCATTAGGTGGCAGCGCACAAGACAGAGCATTCACAGAGAGTTCACACATACTGGAAGAGATGTGTTTTTATCACTCCCACATTTGTGAGGCAACACAGAAGAAATGGCAAGGCATGTATTAGATGCTCTGTGACCCAGGACAAGAAGTTGCCTGTCTCTTTAGCAAACAGAAATAAGCTAGGTGAATTAATGCATGGACATAGGGAAATCGACCACTACAGTAGGAACAAACAGCAACTGCCTCAACCTATAACTGGCCTTAACAGCAAGAAGAAAATGTAAGGGCGACACATGTCAAACAAAAACAAAGAAAAATCCCCAGCTCACCTAACCAACCAGCCTGCAACAAACCAAACTGTCCTGTCTAACAGTTCATGTTAAAAACTGGGGTTTCATTTTGCTACTTGCTGGGTGTCCAGTGCTCCACTGTGTGATGAGTGGAATGAGGTTTCCATACCAGGTGTTTAAACACTACTGCCTGTATTGACCTATTTTGGTATAAGCAAATTGGTTTCATACGTTCAGGTAAGCGACCTTATATTCCATTGGTGGCAGACCCTCTTCACTGTGGTGATCTTTCTATTCTTAGGATTCATCTGCTGTACCTTGAACATTTTGTTTGTTTCATTCAATATGCATGTTGGAGTGGATTTTTACTATAATTGGACTATATATTTTTTAATAATTTTTCACTTTTGGTTGTTTATTATTTATATGAATGTTAACTTTTTATATGTTATCATTCTTTTATATTATTCATTTCTATGTGTGTGATTGCACTTCACTTGGGTATTTACAAATTATATTGTTTATATTTATAGAATTATTTTAATTTAAGAATAGCACAATTGTTTATTTTTTTATCCACTACTATATACCAGTAATTCTCAACCGGTCCCCAGGAGTTCCGCCGCGATTCAACATTGTGGCAGATGTATATCCGCCAAATGTTGTTTCCAGTGTTCCCAATGCACGCTGGTAGTAGGAATTGTCAGCGCGCATTGATACCCGATGCTCTCTCTGCAGTTCCGGCTCAGAAAACACAGAGGGCGGAGTCAGGCTAAATGCAGAACGTGGGAGTTCTGAAGCCATGGGAGCTGAGAAGGAAGGCTGTGTGTGGAGGCAGGGAGCCATGAAGAGAAACTAGATGAAGGCTGTGTGTGGAGGCAGGGAGCCGTGAATTAAGGCTGGAGCACAGAGTGGGAAAAGTGAAGAGAGCTGAGAATGGAGGCGGGGAGCAGATCAGAAGGTAAGATCCTGTCAGAACAGTAGCAGTGCTGCACACTGTGGAGGGGGGAACAGAGATAAGGAGGTGACAACCTATGTATAACAGCACTGAATCCAGACTGCAGAGGGGGCGCAGAGAGTGGGGGCACACAGCTGGATCAGGCTGAATGTAGCAGGAGGTGAGATCATAAGAGCATTATGTTACAGTTATGCCATAATTGTATATAATGCTATTATGATCTCACCTCCTGCTACATTCAGCCTGATCCAGCTGTGTGCCCCCACTCTCTGCACCCCCTCTGCAGTCTGCATTCAGTCACTACCATACACAGGATCTTGTATCCTGCACCATTCAGCCATGTGCTCCCATTGTCAGCACTCCTTCTAGCACCACCCTCACAGCTCATAGGAGCTGGAACTATAGAGGAGGGACTAGGTATCAATGCATATTGACAGTACTTACTGTCAGTGTACATTGAAAACAACAACAATATCATGTGCATATTTTTTCTGTAGAGAAAAATACTCAAAAGACACCAGAAAATATGGAAATATGTGCATATTTGACTTGCATAGAATATTTTGTCCACATCATGTGCAGAAACATGCATTTTCCTAACGTAGGTCTCTGCAAGGACATAAAGAAAACAACTGATTTCTATGTTTCCTGTTCACCTTATAATGTTGGTGTCAGGTTAGTTCTAATATTTATTCAATTATTTAAAGCTATTTCTTCAATAATTGTGGTTATATCTACAGCTCGCCGATCAGATCCAATGTTCCGTGAGCTGTAGATCTGAAAAAAAAATTTTAGGGGCTCCCCGAGATCTCAAATGTTTTGCCAAGGGCTCCTCCACTGTAAAAAGGTTGACAAACACTGCTATATACCATATTTATCGGTGTATAACATGCACAGGTGAATTTTAAGAGGGAAGCTTCAGGAAAAAAAATGACAGTTTAAATAAAGAACTTCGAAGCAAAATAAGGGTCAGTGCCCATCAATGCAGCCTTATCAGTGCCCATCTGCATCCTCACCAGTGCCCATCAATGCAGCCTCACAATTGCCCATCAATGCAGCCTGATCAGTACCCATCTGCAGCCTCACCATTGCCCATCAATGCAGCCTGATCAGTGCCCATCTGTAGCCTCACCAGGGTATGAAGACTAGATTACCCAGAGCGGGGATCCCCATTTACTCGGCAGTCACTATATGAAGTCTTGCCTCCTGGACTGGCTCCTATGATAGACAGAACACTGGTTCAATGCTGGGACATGGGACGTCTATCATAGGAGCTGGTCCAGGAGGCGGGACTTCATATTACAGAAGTCGCTAAGTAAAAAAATAGTCAGTGTTATACGCTGATAAATACGGTATGTGCTCCTACTATGGAGGCTCTCAAAACTATAGAGTTAGAACTGCAAATAATACTGGGATGCCTTGTCGCAGCCTCTGCAGCTTACACATGTATTTACAAATGTGTGTAAACCAAACTCCTGTTTTAACAAGAACTGTTAGACATGACAATTCTGTTTGTTGTAGGTTAGTTGGTAAGTTGGACTGGGAATGTTTCTTTGTTTTTGTTTGACATGCATTGCTCTTCCATGTGCTCCTTGCTGTTAAGGCCAGTTATAGGTTGGGGCAGTTGCCGTTTGTACTGTTGGTTATTTGGTGAGGGGACGTACTGGACACCTTTGCTGCCATTGGGCTATTTGCTGGGTGTCCAGTGCGCCCAAGGAGTGAACTCTCTCCAGGGAAACCTGCCCTTAATCTATCCATTACTATATTTGTGTTCCTACTATGGAGGCTCTCAAAATGTATAGAGTTAGGACAGCAGATAACATTGGAGTGCCTTGTCGCAGCCTTTGCAGCTTACGCATGTATTTGCAAATTTGTGCAAACTAAACCCTTGTTTTTAATGTGAACTGTTAGACAGGACAAGTTGTTTGTTGCAGGCTGGTTGGTAAGTTGAGCTGGAAATTTTTCTTTGTTTTAAGTTTGAATCAATCACTACAGACTGCAGCCACATCATGTAAGCCCATTATTGCAAGGTAAGGCAAACAAACAACCCAGGGCATATAACTACACTAGTACCTAGTTAAAACAAAAACATTTGAAAGTGTACAATGTTTTAAATGTATCTTTGATCATTAACAAATATTGTATAAATGTCAGCTATGCATATTGTAAACAATAAATGTTACATCGTTCCAGTCTGAAAAACCCTTTCTGAATTATTCTTTTGTTAACAAGTTGAACAAATGTAGTAATTGCACTGAAGACCATACGGATTCTCTAGATTGGGAGAGTGCAAGATAGTCTTTGCGGCTTGCTAATTTCAAATTATTTCCGTGACGGACAGCCCACAATACAGATTGACATTACATTGCCAATGAATTACATGTATGGTCAGCAATACTAGCAATAAGTAGTATAAAAATAACTCTATATTTGCATTTCACGCATAGCGAGAAAAAGGATTTAGGGCTCTGATGAAATACTTAATTCCTGCAGAGTTGGAAGATTACTTTTACAGAATTTGATGCATCAGTGCTGTATTACTTTTTTGCAAATCATTTGCAAATGTGTCATTCAAGGGATATCCAGAACAAGAAACTATCCTTAGAGGAAATTAGATATAAGAAAAGAACCACACTATCCTAATAATAAGACTTCATGCAAAGATAAACACTAATTGCAGATTTCATTTATAAAAAAAGAAAAACTATAAATTATACTATACATATTTGGCACATAATATATTTTAAACATCTGTACTACATTTCATTTTCTTTACAAACCCAGCAATTGGTTAAAGCCTAAGTTTTGCCAAAAAAAAAAAAAAAAACTGAAATATGAATGGAGGAGGTGGACTTTTCATTCATCTGCTTGTCCTCCATTCATAGATCACATTTCATTCATAGAAGCTAAAGCATGGCTTCTATGAATGGAGGAGGTGAGCAGAAAGGGCAAGCATAGTCAGCACTCTTGATGGGTGCCTCTCACAGGTTCCTCAGCTCTATTTACCCCACCACACTGTTAAGATTACGGAGTTGATTTTGAAGATGGATTGGAGGTGGAAGAGTGGTCTGCATCATGCATGTCTAATACAATATAAACCAAATGTTTTCTAAATTGTGAATAAGTGCAAAGAAAGCACAGAATTATAGGAGCTGTCATTGCTAACTGGTTTTAAAGGTTCATGCTTTAGCACAGTCATTCTTGTTCTGGGTTAAGAATACAGGATGGGAGATCAGACATTTCAGACTACACAGGTTGCTTGGTTGTTCCCTGGATAGTGAAACTAGACTCAAGATAATATCACCAGTGCTGAACGTATACATGTGGATTTAGGTTAGTCAGTTAAAAATAAAACTTTATTATCAAAGCACACAGTCAACTGAGAGCGCATCATCTGGGGCAAATACTCTATCACAGGGCTGAAAATATAATTATTATTATTATATTATTATACAGGATTTATATAGCGCCAACAGTTTACGCAGCACTTTACAATATTATTAATATCAAAAACCCAAATTTATTCAAGTTCATGTGATTATTCGGGGGGTAAAATTTAGAACAGCCATGTGCTCTATAACTATTACTTTAAAGATTATTTTGAGTTAATATTTTCATTAAAAAAAACTTTAAAATTATTACATGTGCAGGTAAATACACAATGTAATGCATGATAATACGTGAGCTATGCAACACTAAAGGCTGAGCTAAATGTGAGATTTTTTTTCTATTTTGTAGCATTAATCCTTTCTATCACACCTTCCCTACATCTTTAAAATATTACATTTAGTGTACTGCAAATGAAGCATTTGTCAAACAGAAGGACCTTTCTTGCTATCAAGTGATTCAAATTCTCAGATAAATGCTGTACAAATGTGTTATTTTGGGAGATTACCACGTAAGGTTTTTTTTTTAATTAAAACTAGTTCCTCCTGCCTCATGCAATTGCTAGGTTATACATGTTGGTCTTTTTTGTACTGATTTGGGGTTTGAATTTGTCAACAGAGCTCATTCTTACATCAGAGGTGTAACTAGAACCTTCAGGGCCCCGGTGCAAGAAATTATGAAGGGCCCCCTGACCCCTGGCCAGGGCCCTTCCATCTTCCCACTAATCCTGGGGCCCTTTACTCCTATTGCGGGTCCCTTTATTACGGTACCGCAGCGGGGCCCTTTCAAAAGTTCTGCATCAGACCCCATTTCTGCCCTGTTCGGGCTTTCCCATGGTGGTGAAATGCCAGGGCCCGGTCACAATTGCAACCCAGATAGTTCCCTCACTAGCGTCACTAGTTTTTCAATTTTATTTTAATTGTATTATTTTTTTACCATTTTATTTTATTTCTTTTACAATTTTATTTTTACAATTTTGTTTAGTAGCTTTGTTGGGGGGGGGCTTTGATGAGATATCAGGGGTCTAAACAAAGCTCTCAATTTCCATCTGTGTAGCCTAAGCTGCACAGAATGAATGGACAGGAATAGTTGTGTACCAAGCCTCCCATTCATTCAGAAATGGAAATATAGTAAAAACAGTTTACTATGCTTCAGTTATGAATGAAACAATTGGTACCAATCACTGACTCTGTTCATTCATAAAACGAAGGAGCCGGTAAATGACAAATTTACTGCCCCGTTCCCATCTCTCCATCATGACACATCTTCTACAGCAGCTGGCAGGAGAGAGGAGGGGAGAAGACAGCAGCTCTGTGGGGGGGGGGGGGGGGGGAAGCACACAGGGACCCTGGGAACAGCAGAAGACAAGTAAACTGGATAGAGGAAAATGGAGGAGATTGGGTCCTCTAAATGCCACCCCGCCATCCCTCCTATCCAGGTGTACAAGGGAGGCACACGAGGCCCTGGACCATGGGCCCGGGTTGCAATTGCAATCCCTGCGACCCCTATCGTTACGCCCCGTCTTACATTTTATTGAGAGGAAGGTACTTTCTACAGAAAAACATAACTCACTTATGTCTTAATCAATGGAATGCAGAAGAACTAGCCATGTGCTGCTCTGACATCTCCATTTCAGCAGCAAATCACTTCAGCACTTGGAGAGCCTCATGTTCACCAGTTTTGGGGGGGAGGGTTGATGGGGGGGTTTCCAGAAATGCCCATTGTTCCCAGGTCTGTCCTGCATATGTGCACACAAGCATAATGCCACCAGTATCATTTTTAACTCTTTCAGACAAACAGGGAATATCAACTAGGACTTGTGCAGGGCATGCTGTAATTACATGTCATGAAAATCTGTACTGGTTGTCTTTCACTGATATACAGCAACTGTTCTAAATCCGTGAGGTGCACCCAACTTGTGAAGTATGCCAAGTGAAAGAAGAACCATGAATCCAGTTGTTCATTCACTGGGTGAAAAAGCATGAGCAGATCATGTGGGAACAATGAGAGGAAGCTGTGTCAGAGGTCTACTGGTCTTAAGCAGACCTCCAGAAACATGGCACTACCTACATGGAGTTTGCATGTTCTTCTGGTGCTTGCATGGGTTTCCTCGGGGTACTGTATATCAGGTAGGCTCATTATTCCATGGTCCGTCCTGGATAACCCACGGGCCCTCCTTATCCATGTGAGTGGTCAGGGGTGCATTGGCCCCACCCCTTTGCTTCCAGAAATAAAGGGAATAGACAGGACAGTTCTCAGTTCTCCATTTTACCATCAACCACGAACATCTGAGAATCCGTTTGACTCATCAGCAAATCTCTGTTCAATCACGGACATTAACTGCGTGTATCTTTCTCCCTTCAAGTCTGCCTTATCTCTTTGCTGCTGTATATTATGTCTTTACTGCTTTGAATCACCTTTTCTGTAAATATTTTATTTGCAACAATTTTGACCTTTTCATTATTAAACCTTATTCTGAAAAGTGTTAATCTTGTCCCTAAAGCTCCTAATGCAAGCTATAACCTGTTCCTTAAAGAGTGCTACTGTTTAGGATAACTTATCTGAATACACCTGTCTGTGATGACAGCGTGCGTTACGCTGCTCGGCCAAATGAAGAGGTGGTGGCATTGAAAGGGTTAATTGCTTGAATTAGCCCAGTAACAATCGATCGCAGGCTGCTGGCACATAGATTGGGGTCCAGCAAGCTGGGAAATATATGTGCTGGAAGCAGCTGAGAGTTGAATTGTTACGTTAGTGACAAGCGCGGGGGGAGATTGGCTGGTCCTCTGTCATGAATTAGTGAGGAGAGCAGGGATCTGATACCCGCGTTCGTCACAGGGAAACACCATGTGGGGGAGGACACAGGGGGACACTGTGGTGGGTGGAGGACTCAGGGGGACACCATGGCGGGTGAAGGATGCAGGGGGACACCATGGGGGGGACTAGAAGAGTATCATGGGGTCTCCTGTGGTCCTGTTGGGGCCTGGGCCCCCAACATCTGTACTGGCTGCTACTCCTCCCTCCCCCTGATGCCGGCGCTGGTGTCTCCAGACTCCACTAAAAAAAACAGCCTCACCCGATGCTTGCAATAACACCCACCAGCCCCTCCTCTCCTCTCGTCCGTCCCAGCCTTGATGTCATGTACAAGCACCTGGGTTGGACAGGAGGGAAGAGGGGAGCAGTGCGCCGTGCAAGGTGTTATTACAAGCTACTTCCCGTGTTAGACTGTATTGTTGCTGAGCATCTCATGGGGCCCCCTAGAGGCCCGGGGGCCCGATGGGTCAGTCCACCCCTGGGATTTAGGGACTGGCTGCCCCAAAAGAGCTTGGAGTTGAAGGTGTTTTATTTTCCTGCTGCTCGCAGAACAATACTAGTGGTGCTGGAAGATTACAATTGGCTTTTGCTCAAAACTGAAGATCAAGGTGGAGAAAAGGGAATAAGATTTCTGTTGCAGTAAAATGAACAGCACTCTAGTGCAAACAGTTGGCCAAAGAAATATGGGGGGGAGGGGTCTGTGTACCTTACTACAGAGGAAAGAGTGAAAGTCCTTACTGGAAACAGACTATCTATAAGGGTCTTCCATCTTCAAATCAATGGGTGCAAACAAAAGGTCCCTGCAGAAAATTGTTAAAAGTCTTCTTAAGTTCTTTATGACTATCTTACAGGAAGCTTATTTCTTTAATTCAAGCAATTTTATTGTGTTGTATTCCTACACTATAAAATAAAAAGTGCATATAAAAGTGGACCTTTCCCTCTTTTTACCTAAAATCAGGAAACTTTGTATTTTCTGAATGAATACAAGGCTTCCTCTGATTAGCTAAGGGAGAGAGATGGGCACAATTTCTGCCTCAGCCAATCATAGTAGGCTTTGTATTCATTCATAAAAGACAAAGCTTCCTGTGAATGGCTGAGCAGTGCTCAGCTCAACACCATTTTGTTCGGGGAATGGGATGGGAAGTCCCTGTCCCGCTGCCGGAACACAACACTGTATCGTTTTTTGTAGCTGAGCAGTTCATAGAGTGCTGGCAGCCGCGGCATGTGTTAGTGAAGGAAATAGATTCTTTGGACAAGCTTGGCCCTAATGAACTATTTAAAGTTCTATAAGACATGGAGTTAGGCTTTGAAAAGCATGCTTTAGAATTTAAATATATGTCTTTAAGTAACTAATATCAGCACAAAACAAGAACTGGGGCACGTTACAGAAATGTACTGCTTAATATTCAAACTTTCTGCAATAATTCTACTGTGCGTCAGTTCTCTTGAGATGAATGCTGATGAATATTTAACTTATCACTGCTATAAAAACAGTCATGCTTACTTTATAACATATCATAAAAATTACAATAGCAAAAACAAAAATGCACTTCTTAGTTTTGTCCTAAAAATACAAATTAGTCTTTTATGGGAAGAAAATTAATAAATACTACATAGATTCAACTATTGCTAGGAGATAGAAAATGTGAATATTTAAAACCTAAACTGTATTTCTGTAACAGGTTCACTAATCAACAGTGTTTTGTTGTGTAAATGGCAACAAAACTGGTATTTACCCGATTCATAAATATGCTAGTAAAGAAAATCTTAGGCAAAGATTTGAACATTTAATGAGATTAAGAGCTCAAGACAAGATGGCAATACATTACTGCATAATAATTGTTATATTATCTATGATGGTGATGCTTTTGATTTGAGGAATGTCAAATTGTGTTGAACAATCTATAACATGCAACGGAACTCTTCTTTTAGTATGTAATCCTCATTCTCACTGCCAACATTTGTGATAACTGGGTTAACTGGTCAATTTAAAATATGATTAATGATACAACTTTGTTTAGTTTAGGATAGAGTGGAGAGGGATTAGAACACCTGTCTTGTTTTTATGGCAAAATATATTTATTATGTGAACACTGACGCTTGGAATATGCTGCTTACTTATTTTTAATTGTTTCTTTTTTGCTTTAAGATATGTGGTTTGCTTTGTTTACATTTGGGATCTTGGGGGGTTATTGCCCTTAGTGAGGTCTCTCTTATCTGCATTTGTCCTGTTGAAAATTGAAAATTTTGGGTTGTCACCAGAGTAGGAAAAGAGAGGAAATCTTATATTGGGAACACTTGTACTGGTTACATTGGTGATGGAGGAATTTCCCTTATTTTGAAGGGAAAGGATGTGGAAATCTCCCCCAATGGAACACTGATGGAAAAAAAACTCACAGGGGTTACAAAACTCCCTTACCCTATCCAAAATAAAAAAAGGCATGCATTTAGTTCCACTTTAACATCCAGTCAGTTCCTCTGCATTTGTATAGAAGCCACACGCCAAGGAAAGGGTATTTCAGGGGTATAACAGCAACAATAGGGAGGAGTGTCAAAATTGTAGTCCACTTAATCCACTTAAACCACCTCAATACTGGACACTTTCACCCCTTTCTGCCCAGGCCATTTTTAAGTTTTCAGTGCTGTCATACTTTGAATGACAATTGCTCAATCATGTAACACTGTACACAAATAATTTTTTTTTTTATCATTTTGAGACATATAGAGCCTTTTTTTGGTGGTATTTAGTCACCACTGTGTTTTTTATTGTTTTGCTATATAAATGAAAAAAATACAGAAAATTAAAAAAAAAACATGTTTTTCTTTGTTTCTGTTATAACATACATACATACATACAGCATGGGCGCATGCCTCTGCATTGTACAGAACCCACACTCCAAGGAAAGGGTATTTCAGGGGTATAACAGCAACAATAGGGAAGAGTGGATCCAAAGTCAAATTGTAGTCCACTTAATCCAGTTAAACCACCTCAATACTGGACACTTTCACCCCTTTCTGCCCAGGCCATTTTTAAGTTTTCAGTTTTCATGCAACACTGTACACAAATAGGAAGGCTGACCGTAGGTCAGCCTGAGTTTGTAGGATGAGTCTGGCCACATGTAAGCCAGCCTCCTCCTACAGGATGCTCGACGTTACTTCAGTGTTTGCAGAAAAGGGCGTTTCCGGTCACATCATGTAATTTCCAGTTCCAGCTTTGTGACGTCAGATCTCGTGGATCAATCTGTGGACGGGGGATCCCGGTGGTCCTCAGGTAGGAGGGGGTACACCGGCCAGCACTCGGTCAGGGCACAGGGGAACATCATGGAGGGTAAGAACGGCGCTCGGCAGCATAGCAGCGCCCCATCCATTGCATGCTTTCGGGTGCACTCTTAGAAGAAGACTGTGCTGAGGACTTGTTTGCACTTTGTTGTGCTTTCCTCACGCTCCCGGAGAAGGCGGCACTGAGCAGCTCTATTTAAAACAGTGTGCTTCCTGTAGCAAGTGCTGTCCGTTCTACAGTGTTACCGTGACCTGTGTCCCCGTGTCTGCTCTGAAGTGACTTCCTGCATCTGTGACCCCGGCTATTTTTGGACTTTGTTTGCTTTCTGCCTGCCCCGAGCTCCGGCTTGTCTACGACCTGATCCCGTGTACTTCTGCTGCCCGCACTTTGCCGACCCTGCCTACACCCCGACCATCCGCCTGTCTCATCCTTCTGTACCGCTTTGCCAGCACGTTACCGACCCGGACTGTACCACGATGCTTCTGCCAGGCACGAGCTTCAGCGGACCTGCACCCACCACCAGCGACCAAGTCCAGCCCTCGTGCCCCCCTGTGCTCCTGAGCTCCCTGTCTACACTATCAGGGCCGTAAGAGAGGTGGTCCCCTGCATAAGTCAGACTCGACCACCAGGTACGTGACATGCACGCTCTGCAGCCTCTCTCACAGTCCGAGGACAAAGGCATTTTACATGAATTTTCTCCTTGCCGGGATTTTATCTGCATTTTGCCATACTGTGAAGAAAAAAAAAAAATATATATATATATTCTCAACAGAGATCCTTGTTTTAACCATTACTGTTTTATATGTAGTTGTTAAAGCAGATCTGGACTCTGGCTGGCTGAAATGTAAGTTTGCAGGGCACTGTGTATCAGAAATAGCTGTCGGTATCGTAGTATCTGACATGTGCTGGGGGGATGGGGGGCAGCCTGGCACGGTGGGGGATCAGCATCTGTCATGGGGGCGGGGCACTCTCTCCTCACACATGTCAGGTGCAAGCAGCCAGGGGTGGAGGTACTGGGCAGTACAATGTGGGGGGGGATTGCTGGCATGTTTTGCATGCTGGCTCCTCCAGGCATGCAGGAAGGTCAGGCAGGCTGCATGCCTTGCATCTCAGGTAGGGTCCACTATAGTTACTAGTTTCCAAAGCATCCATCAGGTCCATGGCTGCACAAATAGGACATAAGTGGCGGGGGAGGGGGGAGCTCCATGCATGGACAGGCGGACCATTCAGGGGCCATACATACCCCAGGGTAGGTGCATACAGAGGTTTCACCTCCAGCGCAGGCTTGGCTTGTTTTGTCTTGTCAGCAGTTACTTGTCCTCCCAACTGCGTTATCTGGGCCTTGGGGGAGCATTTAAAAAAGAAAAAAAGTCAAGCTCAGGGGAACATTTCATGATTAATTTCATGGGCGGGGCGGGGCATGTTGCATCACCAGAATTAACATTTCCATGATTGTATGACTGTCCCTCCGCCCACTTCAGGGCCATGGAGGAGGGCTACAGTATCAGGTTTCAGTGGTCACATTTCTTCAAGTGGGATGCAAGGAATACATTTTAATTTTTCATACTTCATGTTGTCTGTCTAGGGGGCGGGGGGCAGGTCACAGCTGTCAGGTAGCAAAAAAAAGGGGGCATTTCTGTTGTTCATTTCAAGGCTGTCCCTTTACCCACATCAGGGTCACGGAGAAGGGCAACAGCACATCATTTCATTTGAGATATTCGTGGGCAGGTATCGGGTTGTAGCTTTCTCATCTTGTTTTCTCAGTTCCGATCATTAGCCAAGATCAAGAAGGTTGTTCTGTTCAGTGGTGGACAGGAGCAGGTTGGTGAGTTCAAGAAGAGGGGGGTGGCAGGTATCTCTGGGTTCTCAGGGTAGTCAGGTCAGCATGTTGTTTTATTCCTTCTCCTTAGTTCTGGATAAGACATTGAGGGTTACTTTCTAGATCATCATTGGTGCCGGTCAGTACGTTCGGAAGTCATTTCACTCTCCATGCACTTACACCAGGCTGGGTTGGCATCACACCAGGTTCTTCACCTGTCATGTCTACAGGTTAAATGGATTGAGTGATTTGCTCTTAATTGGCTTGTTCAGTGGCAAGTCTGCTCATCCATTACTCACACGTCATACGTCATCATTTCAAGACTCACTTACAGGGACTGTTATGTCTTACAGGTGTTTGGAGGTCTGAGTGTGCATTTATAAGTATCTGCAGATGCCCAGGTGACTCGACCTACTCATTTCATGCACGTCACGGTTGTGTCAGGGTTAAGGTCTCAGTCACCTAGAGGGAGATTGTCATTTCTGTCATAGGAGCCATGTTCATCATGTTCTGTTTGCTCATGTAGATCATGTCACAGGTGGAAGACATCGGAGACTTCCCATCTGTTCCCCCTTCTCCGACTAGGAGCTCTGTTCATGGGGGATCCCCTTCACTAAGAGCTTGGACTATTCCGAAGTTGATGGCAGAATTCCAGCATAGAGGCATTTCTTATCCAGCATCTGCACGCAAAGTGGAACTTTTCAGACTACTATTTCCCTCTGCTTCTGGTTCTGATGCGGAACAAGTGACGCTGCGTTCAGTCGCCACGTCATTATCACAGATCCATGCCATGTTGGATTCGCTGGTTTCATCGGGGCAGGAGCTTAGGTCCAGGGTGGAGGCATCCTGGTGCTCCCCAGGTGCCGGTACTGCCGGGCATTCCCCTCAGTGAGGTCACCCCCGTGCTACCAAACACAGTTCCAACGGCTGCAGGTAATAGCTCCTGTGCACCTGCAGTCACGCCATCACATTTCATGCCTGCTAATTTAAGGAGGGACATCTTGGAGGGAAAAGATTTTAGTTTAGCATCCCTTCTGATTGCGGCCCACGATGTGGCTGACAACAGGTCCTACGCCTGTGGGGACATTTCTGTGGTGGTGAAGTTGTCCATTCCTGAGTTCATGCAGTCCTTCAGTACGTACAGAGATGTAACTTGTTCCATGCAGCCACTAAGGAGGGAGGAGTTGGACCTGTACATGTACGCAGTAGTCGAGCTAGGGCACAAATACGGCAGGTCAGCATTTTATGACTATCATCGGTCTTTCTCAGCCAAAGCAGCTGCCATCTTCGCGCAACATCAAGTCACCATTTTTTGGGGTAACGTAGACACGAAGCTATTTTGCAGACATTTCACAGGGTTAAGAGTAGAGTTGAGCGAACCCGGACTGTAAAGTTCGGGTCCGTACCGAACTTTGGGGTGTCCGGGACCCGGACCCGGACTTTTCAAAAAAAGTTTCGGTTCGGGTCCGGGGTTCTGGTAATTTTAATGAAAATTCTTAAAAATGCTGTAAAAAAGTCCAGGAAGGTCCTAGTGGTCTGCAAAAGGAAGGAAAATGGGGGTAAGGGTGATGTCGTAAAAATTCTTAAAAGTAATTTTAATGGTCTTGGGGCCTG
>BLSH010115227.1:92245-105721 GCA_018402905.1 Glandirana rugosa
GGTATAGTGACAAGACGTTTTACACACACAGTGAAATTTACTTTGGCCGGTTTCATTTAAAGTGACACACACATTTTGCAGAACAGTGATATGGGTACTCCCGGCTTATTTATACTTTTTTGACACAGTTTGAAGATGATTTTAGAACAGTTCTATGGCCTCTACCGTTAATTAATACTTTTCAGACCCATTTTGAAGATGATCTCCATTTTTGCATTTTTTATGTTTTTATTTTTTTTTAAAATATTTAAAGTTATTTCCCTGTCCCCATTTCTTTGTAGGTCACTTGTCCCACCCTTACCCATATTTCCCTCCTTTTGCAGACCTCTAGGACCTTCCAGGACTATTTTACAGCCTTTTTTGTGCCTAAAAGTCCGTGTCCCCATTGATTTCAATGGGGTTCGGGTTCCGGGACAAAGTTCGGGTTCTGTCCGGACCCGAACCCGGACTTTGTCCCGAAGTTCGGCCGAACCAGCAGAACCCGGACTTCTAGAAGTTCGCTCATCTCTAGTTAAGAGCTCTGGTTTGTGTGACTTGTCAGTCCTCATCGCACATTACTTTATGGTGCCCCAGTGTGTAACCAGCTGCAGTACCCGGCGTCAGCAGGCTGCGACCAAGTGGTTTCGCTGTTGCAGGTAGCTCCACCCCCTGTGACAAGTTGGGCCGCCCGATGCGTTTTTTGGGCAAATCTCAGGTGTGCAATAACTTTAATAATGGGTCTTGCAACTACAACCAATGTAGGCTGCTGCACATTTGCTCACAATGTTTCAGGGCTCACCCCAAGATGGCCTGTTTCCTGAAGCAGTCTAAAGGATCGTGACTAAGGCAGGTGGATGTACCATCACTACAGGTCTGTTTGGCGGCTCACCCGTTTCCAGCGGTCAGGGATTTCCTGATCAAGGGCTTCATGTCAGGTTTTCACACAGGTGTCATTGCCCTTCCTCAGAACACGTTTGAGTGCCGAAACTTGTTATCAGCAATCACCAACATGGAAGCAGTGGACGTCCTGCTGCAATCAGAAGTGAACAAGGGGTTTGTCATTGGTCCTTTTGCTTTACCACCTTTTGATAACTGGAGAGTCAGTCCCATCGGTGTTGTAAGAGGGAAATTTTCCAATAAACTCAGGTTAATTCATGACTTGTCTGCGCCTCATTCCTTTAAAGTGCCCAGCATCAATTCATTAATTCCATCCGAGGAATTTTCACTCAAGTATGCGTCTGTGGATCAGGCCGTCCAATGCATCATCAGGTTGGGGGAGGGGGCTTAGCTTTTCAGAGCAGGCATATCCGATGCTTTCAAAATGTTGCCTATCCAGCCTTCCCTATGGCAGTGGCATGGAATCAAGTGGGGGGGTGTCGTACTACTTTGCAACCAAGCTCACGTTTGGTTCCAAAAGCAGCCCGTGGCTGATCGATACTTTTGCCCAGGCACTTAACTGGATCTTCATGAACAAAGAGGGTTGTCAGGAGGTCATCCATTACTTGGATGATTTTCAGTTGATAGTGCCAGGCAAACAGCCGTGGATTTGCAGAAGTTAATCTCGCTTTTTTCTACTCTCAATGTTCCTCTAGCTCAGAGGAAGGTTGAAGGGCCAACCAAGAAGTTAGTTTTCCTGGGGGTCAAGTTAGACACACAGCTGATGCAGGCCTGTTTACCTTTAGACAAATTAGAGAGGATCAGGAAGCGGATTCATTCGTTCACAGTCTCGCAGGTGTGCTCCAGGTTAGATCTCCAGTCACTGCTGGTCATGCTAAACTTTGCAATGAGGATCATTCCTCAGGGCAGGTCATTCGTGTACACGCTGCCGGCACTCCTACCCTTGACCACGGATTCCCATTCTAGCGTCAAGCTAGATGCTGCTGCTCTGGCAGATCTTAGCATGTGGGATGATTTCCTGCAGCATTGGAATGTAGTGTCAATGTTCATTCCAGCAGCATCCGAATCACCTCCCAGTGTCGTGTCTGATGCAGCAGCTACCAAGGGTTATGCGGCCATTTTCGGCACACATTGGCTAGCAGGCCCATGGCCTGAGGAGGTCAGGTCAATACCAGGTTTTGACAGATCATCCTCTCTATTTGAAATCTACCTGATTGTCGCTGCTGCTCAGGCATGGGGTCACCTGTGGTCCGGTATTTTACTCAGACAATCAGGCAGAGGTTGAAATCATCAACAAAGGAAGGTCCAGCTCTCTGGTAGTAATGTCCTTTCTCCATAGACTGATTTGGCTCTCTCTACAATGCAAGTTTCATATCAACTGCATCTTCATACAGGGCATAGAGAATATTGCGGCAGACACTCTATCCCGATTTATTTATGCGTTGGTTTTCCAGCAGGTTCCAGAGGCAGACGGTTGTGCCACCCCATGCCCGGCATACCCCCTGCTAAGGATGGACTAGCCACGTTACAGGCCGGCGCCAGGAGGCTGATTGATAGTTCCCTTTTGGCCAACACTAGGAAGGCTTACAGCACAGCCTGGGAGGTCTTTCGGTCCTTTTTATCTCAGTATCCGAAGTCAGATTGGTACAACGTTCAGTACCTTCTGGCTTTCGTCAGTTTTTGCCATTTACAGTTAAACCTGTCGCATGCTACCATCAAACCATACCTAGCTGGGGTTCAGCATTTTGTGCCCTTACAATATCCGGATAAGCCATCTTTGTTCTCTGCACATCCCATCAAGGCCAGTTTAAAAGGGATTCAGAAGAGCAGTCTGCCAGTGGCTGCCAGCAGGCTTCCCATCACGGGATAATTGTTCCGGGGCATGTCAGACATGCTTGATAGGGATCCATTTGGGCTGAAACCCAGTCTAGTCCTCAAAGCAACCATTTACTTGGCGTTCTATGGGTTCTTGAGGCTGAGTGAGTTTTTGTATTCAGGTGGTCAGTCCCATTCTTTGACCATCAAACAACTTACGAAACACCAGGATCACTTTCAGCTGCATTTGGAAGTGTGTAAGACGCAGCAGGTAGGAGCCGGTACTGTGATCAGATATTTTAAGACAGGTACCTCTTGGTGTCTGGTCAAGGTTTTGGATGCCCTCATGGCTCAGCTAGATGGGGAACCCAGGGAGGGCCCCTTGTTACCCTTTCCCAGTACGTCTCTCACAAGGGCTCAGTTTGTCAAAAACGTCCGTATCTTGCTGGCCAGGTTAGGTGTGAATCCGAGACATTACACGGGCCATTCCTTCAGGATTGGAGCAGCATCAGCAGCATCACGCCAGGGAGTGGCCGTACACATCATCAGGAAATTGGGCAGGTGTAAGTCCTCCTGTTATACGAAATATATTCCTGAGCCGCATGTAGAAATGTCCAGAGCCTTCGCTCGATTGGTGAATTGAATGTTGATTATTGTTACAATAAACTTCTTTTCTTGCATCCTAACAGTGTCTTTTTGCCCACTTTAGGCATACTGAGCTTGTGACCAGGGCACACCACAGGTCACTGTCCATACAGGTACATCTTCACCATCAGCTTCACTTAACTCTGAGTACAAATAGGAAGGTTGACGGCAGGTCAGCCTGAGTTTGTAGGAGGAGTCTGGCCACATATAAGCCAGCCTCCTCCTACAGGATGCTCGACGTTACTTCGTTGTTTCCCCACCCTCCCTTTCCCTTTCTTATTTTAGTTTCATTTCATTTCACTTTGGGTATGCCCACTTTAGGCATACTGAGCTCGTGACCAGGGCACACCACAGGTCACTGTCCATACAGGTACATCTTCACGATCAGCTTCACTTGACTCCGAGTACAAATAACATTTTTTTATCATTTTGAGACAGATAGAGCCCTTTTTTGGTGGTATTTAATCACCACTGTGTTTTTTATCTTTTTGCTATATAAATGAAAAAAATACAAAAAAATTAAAAAAAAACATGTTTTTCTTTGTTTCTGTTATAACATACATACATACATACAGCATGGGCGCTGCACACTAGAATTACAACCTAAAACACATTCTTCTACTCATTCTGAGTATGGTAATACCACATGCGTGAGACTTTTTCAGTGCTTCAACTGATTATGTACCAGACATTTTTTTCTTGTGCATCACTCAAATCAACCAATTGTATCAAAACCAATGTACTGTAATGGTTCCCTCTATATGAGTGGCCAGGGCATATAACTGAGTTACAGAGTTAGTCTGGTTGAAAAAAGACACAAGTCTATCCAGTTCAACCAATAAAAGGGTAAAAACTATACAATCCCATATACACAATCCTATACCTACAGTTGATCCAGAGGAAGGCAAACAAACCAACAAAGCATGACACAATTTGCTCCAGCAGGGTGAAAATTCCCCTGATCCTCCCCAAGAGGCAATTGGATATTCCCTAGATCAACTTCACCCATAAATGTTAGTATCCAGTTATATTATGCACATTAAGGAAAAAATCCAGACCTTTTTAAAGCAATTTACTGAGCTGGACAGAACCAGCTCTTGAGGGAGTCTATTCCACATTTTCACAGCTCTTACAGTGAAGGAGCCTTTCCATATTTGGAGATTCAATCTATTTTCCTTCAGATGTAAAGAGTGCCCCCTTGCCCTCTGTGATGACCTTAAAGTGAATATCTCAACGCCAAGTTCACTTTATGGACCACTTATGCAGTGGCGTCACTAGGGTTGGTGTCACCCTGTGTGGTAAAACATGGTGTCACCCCCCTCTACCAACTATAGTCGCCCCTCTACGCACTGTGCAGTTTCTCCCTACTGCCTGGGATTCCCCCGTGTTGCCCCCACCTGCCCCACAGTGCTGCTGGCTTCCCTCCTCTCCTCCCAGTTGCTGCAGGGGATGTTTCAAGATGGAAAGTGGCAGAAGGGGCTAATAAATATGTAATTTGCCAGCTCCTACCTTTTCTAAATGAACATAATGAACACACTCACTCACTGTATTCATTCATAACCGAAGCATAGTAAACTGTTTTTTACTACGCTTCAGATTGTGAATAAATAGGAAGCTGCTCAGCATAGAACACTTCCCATTCATTCACTGTCCAGTGCAGCTGAGGCTGCAGAGAAAGGCATGTGTGTTTGAGCTTTGGGGTGCACACCCTAATGCAACCAGGCTGCACACACCTATGCCACCAGCTCTGTAATGTCAACATGTGTGGAAGAGGACTGCAGTGGCAACCTGTGAACTTCATGCCCAAGAGGGTTAAGGCAATGCTGGAAAATAATGGTGGCCACACAAAATCTTGGGCCCAATTTGGACATTTTCACTTAGGGGTGTACTCACTTTTGTTGCCAGCGGTTTAGACATGAATGGCTGTGTGTTGAGTTATTTTGAGGGGACAGCAAATTTACACTGTTATACAAGCTGTACACTCACTACTTTACATTGTAGCAAAGTGTAATTTCTTCAGTGTTGTCACATGAAAAGATATAATAAAATATTTACAAAAATGTGAGGTGTGTACTTTTGTGAGATACTGTATATAAAAAGTAAGGGTTCCAACACTGAACCTTGGGGTACACCACTAACAACCTTAGACCATTCAGATTATGAATCATTAACCACCACTCTCTGAATTCAGTCTTTTAACCAGTTTTCTATCCATTTACAAATGGAGTTTACAAATTAGTCGTGTGTGGGGAACTGTGTCAAACGCTTTTGCAAAATCCAAGTCCACAGCTACCCCTCTGTCCAAGGTTTTACTTACCTCCTCATAAAATCTGGTTTATCTGACAACTTCTGTCTTTCATGAATCCATGTTATCTGTTACTTAAAATATTTTTTTTTCAGCAAGAACTCATCTATGTTGTCTTTTATTTCTACTTTCTTACTTTCTAGTATCTTCCCAACTATAAACGTTAAAGTAACAGGTCTATAGTTATTTGCTAAAGACTTTGATCCCTTTTTAAATATAGGCACCCCATTGGCCCTACGCCAATGAAGTGGTACTATTCCAATTATTGAAGAGTCCCTAAAAATTAGAAACAATGGATTTGAAATGACAGAGCTCAATTCTTTCAGGATCCATAAGTGTATGCCCTCTGGTCCAGGTGCTTTATCCACCTTTGTTCTGTCTAAATATTTCTGGACCATATCAATCTTGAGCCATAGTGGATCATTTGGGCTGTGTCAAGACCATCCCCATTATGGGCATGAGCTCCCCCATGCTCCTTTGAGATGAAGAAGGTATTTAATACCTTCTCTTTGTCCCCTTTCACCTACTCTGGATTATTTTGTCAAGGGCCTATATGCTCAGACCTGACCTTTTTACTATTAATATATTTGAAGAAATGTTTTGAGTTTAAACATTTAAACAATGATAATGATCCTTCATTTTTATACTTTTGTGGCAAACCAGTGTATCATCACCTATACTAGTCCCAGACAATTCCTATAAAATAAAGCAAGCCTAGATTACTGCTACGAGGATGCCCTTAGGAATTCCATGTTCACTGTCCAAGAAGTACAACAGGTTAAAGAAAGGAAGAAGAAAAGAGTTCCTGTAATTCCAGGAGTTCAGTTGTCTGCAGGGGATGGCTGGAACTGGTGTTCTGCAGGAACATAGTCAGTCTAATGTGCAGATGGGTCAGCTCAGACGCAGACAGATACATGGTAGGCATACAGGCAAAGGATCGGTTCAGGCACTAGGCAGATACATGGTCAATAAACAGGCAAATCAGGAACACTAATTCTAGCAACACTGGACTGGTTACATTGTGGCTGGTGTGGTGGTGATTGAAGAACTGTGACAGGCTGCACTTTTAGGGCTTATTCACACATGCTTTTACCACCCCTCAAACACTACCCCCTCTAACTGCAGAGTCAGTGGCTGGGGGTGTACATCTGCTGTGGGTGCGTTGCTTTGCTTTTCAGCCGTGGCAGGAAGTATACCCCCTGTACGTCCACCGATCATGATCCATTCAAGTAAATGGGCTTGCTTGTGTGGGGAACAAGGGTTTAAAGTAGGTGGTGAGGAGGCGATACAATGCCTCCTCACGGCCTGTCAAATACTCTCTGAAGAGTAATCTCAACATGGGTGGCTCTTCAGTGAGCATTGCACATGTTAACAAGTCCTTATGCTGACACTATGACTGCTGATCAGGGACACTGTGACTGCTGCGACGGTGATCAGGGACACTGTAACTGGTGTGGCAGTGATCAGGGACATTATAACTGGTGTGGCAGTGATCAGGGACTCTGTAACTGGTGTGGCAGTGATCATGGACACTGTTACTGGTATGGCAGTAGTCAGGGATATTGTAACTGGTGTGGCAGTGATCAGGGACACTGTAACTGGTGTGATGGTGATTAGGGACAATATGACTGGTGTGGCAGTGATTGACCCTGTACCATGTGATCACTGGGACCAATGAATTTTTCAGCAACAATAGGGAACAGTGGACCTAAACTCAAATTTTGGTCTGCTAAATCAGCTTTAAGGACTAGGTCTTTTGGAAGAACTTAACCTCCTTGGCAGTATGATTATTTCAGATTTTTGGTGCTGAAAGCGGTACAATTATTTTGCATGGAAATTTGGCGTTTTATATTGTAGGCCTGTAATTCTTAGCAATAACTCACTTAAATCTGTCCAAACAAGAGTCTAGTAGACATCCCGGGTATGAAAAAGTTAGAAACATGAAATCATAAATTATAATATAATAAATAACTATAAATAATTATCAGAAATAATAACGTAATAGTAATAAAATGTATTCAATAATGTAATCAAACCAAAAACACTGAAATTTGCTCAGTTGCAGAATTGTCGCTGTCGTCACTTTCAGTGTCTGATGATAAATTTCCCCAAAAATCAGTATCACCCAATTCTGCAAATGATTCTTATTTACTATCGGTGTTTTCTAGCTGATAAAAAAACACTTTTGACGTAAAGGGACGCTTTTTGATTGCTATGGACATTCTCATGTTTCCAGGCAGAAAGAATGGCATATATAACATAAAAGTGCATGCAGGGCACTGGGCAAACCACTAGGGACAAAGGGGATGTGAAATGATTTGATACAGTAATGTAATCTATAAGATTACAGTGTACTGTATGTGTGCTGTGTGTTTCACTTTTTGAATTTCCCGCCGGTCACCGTCCCCGCGACGCTCGCAGGGAACGGAGCCTGGCACACAGAGGCATCGGGCCGAGGGACAGACACGCTGACGCCGCGGGAGGACATTGCTGGATCCAGGGGACAAGGTGAGTAACCCAGCCTGTATCCAGCAATGCAAGCCCGAGTGTGGCTCGGGGTTACCGCTAATGGTACTGAAATTCCACCCCGAGCCACACTCGGGATTACCGCCAGGGAGGTTAATAAACAATCCTACCAGGTAAAGATTAATAAAACAGCAAAGTTGAGCATTTATAATTGTTACAAGTACTCATCGTTAGCATGCAAAAATCTTCGGACATGTGGCAAAAAAATCTGCTAAATCTTGGGCTAATCATTTGATTTAGTGTGAAGAAAAGGCAACAAAAGTTTCATTACAAATGCACTACATCTATCCATTAGCCAAATTAAAAGAGTTCATGGTAAATCCAGGTAGCAAAGTTTTAAGACTGTGTCATGCAAGCAAGAACTAATGTTGCCAGTGGACATTCTCCTGTCTCCAGATCCTCCACATCAACCGACAATCTGCTTTAGCTGCAGGACATAAAGGAGTAAGGAGTGCAATGTGTGATCTGATCTTTCATCTGTTTTCATTTAAAATGAGTCATCTTTCATCACCATGATTGCATCTATTTTGTCAATCAGAATGACAGTTCAATCACAACACGAGTATGTTGCAATAGGACAGTTTTCAGCACACCCTATGACACAACAGATAAAGAGAGGAAATTGTGTCTTGTCAAGTCTGTCATTACTTGGTGGATAACAAGCTTGCTTCACTACTGGAGCCTCTTGCTGCAGTACAGGAGCATGCATGGTATCTGTAATCAATAATGTACAGAAGATACATTTATATGAAAATTGCAAACTTAAAATCAAAACATACTGGTTGATGGATGCCTTGGGGACATGTACCAATCCAAAAAAAATGTATGGTGGGGAGAGGGGAGGTATGGGGAAAACACCAATACTTTCAATTACATGTTTAGAATGTGGTGTTATGGATTAGTACAGTTCTCAAGGACAATGTCAGCGACAACATATTATGGTTTCACATATACCAAATAAGATCATTAAATCGGTAGTAAACTTTTAAAAAAGAAAAAAAATGTCCTCCTGCAAGGTAATATCATAATGTGCTAGTATGCATCGCATACTACCACATTTTGAAAGACTTACCTTGAAATGAAGAGCCCCAGCAGCACGCTGTCACCGCTGCAGTAGCTTCCATCTTTAACCAATCTTCTTTCCAGGTTTGTGGATTGCAGCCACTTAAATGGCATGTGCATGGCAGTCATGGCCATGGCACAGAGCTCCGATGGAATGGCACAGGTATGCCGTTTTTTCAGAGCACATGTGCCGGTGATGTCACTGGCTGCCAAACAACCGAATATCTCCTGAACAGTGCATGTTTAGGAGATATTCATTTTACCTACAGGTAAGCGGTATTATAAACTTACCTGTAGGTAAAAACCACAGATCGGGGTTTACAACCGCTTTAAGATCACTGACAGGTAAAGTTAATAAAATTGATTATAATGTTACAATGACTGAAAGTGTGTGGGATATATTAGGCAGTAAGTGAATGTGTTGTCCCTGAGGTTGATGCATTGAAAGAAGTAAAAAATGGACAATCATAAGGATTTGAGCAAATTTGGCAAGGGCTAGACGACTGGGTCAAAGCAACTCTGCTTTAATTAAAATCAATGGATATATAAAACCCAACAATGGTTATGCTCACATTAGGTTAAATTTACAAATGTCTTTATCAAATCAGAATGCAGTTCGGGACCCTGATTAGGATATCTACTGTCTCCCACCCTCCCCAGCAGTGTCACAGACAGCGTCCACAGGATCACCGTTCTCCTCACTCAGACTCCATACAACAGCGTCCCCCACGCCTCGGCTTCAATATATTTCGAGTTTCCACCCGTCAACAGGAAGTAAAGCTGGCGCTATTTTTTTAGAGTCTTTTATACCCCTTTCACAGGATCTCATAGGTGTCGCTTTTTTAAAAATAAAAGTATGGGATTATGATCCCATACTGGATGTATTTTCACACCGATCATTTCCCTTGGGTTTTACTAACCTCCTGGGTTACGACCTGCATTCTTATTTATCACAACCAACCAGTATTTAAAACTTTTATCCCTACACCATATTATACAATGAATACGTTCATGCATTAAAGGATCATCTCTAATTAATTATTATTTCATAAAACACAATTTATTACATCTAAAATTGCCTCCCATAATCCTAAAATGAAAATAAAATTAAGTGTATTGAAAGTGAATGGTCACTTAATACTAGACGCAAATTATTAATCTAAAAATTGTATAAGGGGGGTATGTGCCCTCTGGTGGAATATTCACAGCACTACCTCTCCAATCACATTTCAATAATACACGCCCCCTTGTGTTGGAAATTATATAATTAGTGGACCTGAAAAGCTGTCTTTATGTTTACTATTCAGAGGGAAATTTGGACCCCTAATAATGTATCAAAAAGAACTTCTCTCTTATCTTAATTGATAGTTTAGGGGTTCAGTTGCATCTTTATCTAGGCTACTGCACCTCTTACTTAATATGATGGCTCAGTTGTGGTCCTATATGGTTTATTGAGGGTTTTTGATTTAGAAATATAAGAAAGAAAAAATTACTTTCAGTGTGTGAGGGATTGAAAAAATACATCCAGAGGATTTGGCTGTCGTTGCTTACCAAACCCATCTTGCTGTGTGGAGCTTTTGCTGTGCCGTCCCCTGGGGGCCAGATACCTCTGGTGAGCGCATATTGGGTGACTGAATGTCGGGGGTTCACTGTGCGGGTGAATCAGTCTGATCTTTATATTTGTGACCTTGGACTATAATACTCTCCTATTTTGTTGAAACACAATCCTAATAATTTTATTTTGAAAAATAATTTTATGATATATTATGTCACTATTTTTTGATATTTTGTATGGACTTTTGAACACCAGGATCCTGGTATAATTCACGGATTGGATTGACACTATTTTATTCACTATAATCACATTTTTCATAATATTTGCATGAATTTAAATGTTTTTTCTGAATTGTTTGAAATTAGTATAAATTCTTACCTTACACTATATTGCTATACATTTTTGCAAGCTTTTAGATTTAAAAGAACCCCTTATACAAATAGGTCAGCACCCTAATACTTCACAATGGACCCTATGCACTATTTGCACATTGGAGAGGGTGTGAGTCATTAAAAGGGTCAAGGTAACGAATTTAAGCACACCCACACCAGATCTTCACCAGAGCCCTTCACAAGCAGTGATGGACTTTCCTGCTGGTGTAGCAGGTTGTGGCCCTGACACACCTGGGTAGATTTCAGTAGAAAAACAATAAAACAAAATCATGGAACTCTATCAACAAGCAATAAAACAGAGACAAGTAAAAGGTCAGAATGAATGACAAACAAGAATAGTCAGATACAATCTAAAGTTGGTAACCATAGAAACAGAAATGCAAGAAATAACAAAGACTGGAGCCTGTGGCTGGGGAATGAAGGGAGAGGAGAGGGAGAGAAGCGAGGCTTTGGGCAGCCACATCGCTGGACCCTGGGACAGGTGAGTGTGTGTTTATTAAAAGTCAGCAGCTACACTTTTTGTCGCCTGACAAGTCGCCTCCATGCATTGCAATTGAACCGTTCTAATAGGAGCGACTCAAGTCGCTCCGATTTAGAAAAAGGTTCCTGTACTACTTTGGGGGCTACTCCAGGTGACTTGCATTGACTTCTATTACAGAAGTTGCTTGCAAGCCGGGCTGAAGTCGCGATGTGCGAGGTCGCGCTGAGTCGTCCCTGACCTCGGATCGCCTATGTGTGAACCTGCTCTAAACAAACACAGAAATAGTTGGAACTACTCTTTAGGTTCCTAAGATGAAGAGTTTAAAGAGATTGCACCAGCTGACTTCGCTTAAACAATCCAGTGCTTGTGGAAGAAAAAAAAATATCTGTTTATGCCACTAATTGTGTAACCTAGAGGTGTTTAGGCAGCTCCTCAACAACATACAGTTTTATTAATGATTTGTAAATGGTTATATCTGTCTTTCCAAACCAACCTATTAATATTCTAAAGAAGTGAGCTGTAATTTAGAGGGCGCCCCACAGGAAGGCCTGTGGATGTGGTATATCTAGATTTGCTAAAGCATTTGACACAGTACCCCATAAATGCTTAATCCACAAATTGAGGTCTATTGTCATCAACAATAGTATATGTACCAGGATAAAAAAATGGTTATAGGGGCAGGTCCAGAGGGGGGTGATAAATAGAGTTGATCAAACCCGTGGATGTTCGGGTTCGGTGGGTTCGGCCGAACTTCGGAAAAAAGTCCGGGTTCGGTACCGAACTTGACCCGAACTTTATCCCGAACCCGAACCCCATTGAATTCAATGGGGACCCGAACTTTTCGGCACAAAAATGACTGTAAAAGAGTCCTGGAAAGTGCTAGAGGGCTGAAAAATGATTTTAGAACAATAATCTGTCCCTTACAGCAAAAGCAGGAACCTGACCCTATAGAACTAGGAGATGATTTTAGAACAATAATCTGTCCCTCTAAGCAGTAGACTGTACCTATTCCAGTCAGATCTTTCTGTAATGCAGGATGAGATCTGCAATCTGTCCCTAAAAGCAGTATTAGTAGTAATCTCTACCTATCTATCTATCTGCAATCTGTCCCTCACAGCACAGGCATCATCCTCTCCCTACACTACCCAGAGAGCATGTGACATGCAGCACGGTGACTCCAGCCTCATATAGAGGCTGGGTCACATGATGCACTGGCCAATCACAGCCATGCCATTAGTAGGCATGGCTGTGATGGCTTCTAGGGAAAATCACACTTGTTGATTGGCTGCCCTGCAGCTATTCAACATGCGTGATCAAATACCCGAACCCAGAACTCGAACCCAAACTTTTTTTTAAATGTTTGGGTTCAGGTCCGGGTCACGGACACCCCAAAGTTCGGGTTTGCTCAACTTCTAGTGATAAATAGTGTATCTTCAGAATGGTCTGGAGTTATATGTGGGGTACCCCAGGTCTCTGAACTGGGACCAATCCTTTTTAACCTGTTTATAAATGATATATAGGTTGGGATAAATAGTTTAATCACAGTGTTTACTGATGATACTAAGCTGGGCATGGCAATAACTTCACAACCGGTTATAGCAACTTTACTGGAAGACCTTGATAAAACAGAGTGGCAGCTGCATGGCAAGTATTCCATGTTCCATGGAACATGAATTGTTCCATGTATAAAATGTAAAGTAATGCACTTGGGGGGCTAAAAATATGAATGCACACTACACACTAGGGTGGGGGGGGGGGTGGGATCACACATCACACGTAAGTATAAAAATCGGGGGGTTCACGTAATGAAATGTAAAAT
>BLSH010115227.1:105731-117380 GCA_018402905.1 Glandirana rugosa
CCCCCCCCCCCCCCCCCCCCCCCCCCCCCCCCCCCCCCCCCCCCCCCCCCCCCCCCCCCCCCCCCCCCCCCCCCCCCCCTATGGGAGAATCAAGGATAGAAGAAGATCTGGGAAGTCCTAGTTGATGACAGACTCAGCAATAGCATGCAATGCCAAGCTGCAGCAAGCTAGGCCAGTAGAATATTAATATGCATTAAAAGGGGCAGGGCTTTTTTTCAGCAGGAACTTGGTGGAACCCAGTTCCACACCTTCCGATCTCTGTTCACCACAGTCGCTTAGGACAGCTTGCCTCTCCCAGTGGTTCCAGAAATCCCTCCCTGCCCTACACTCATGGCGTGGACAAGGGAGTTGCAGGTGCTAGCGCAGTGCGGACATGGACGAGAGGGGATGTGGTGTGGTAGGCTGCAACCTCTATGATCACCATCTGTTCCCTGGTGCATGGAAGCTAGCGCCCACAGATGATCTTGCTGCAAATCAGCAGATGCTCTTGCTACCGCCTACAGTGGGGGGGAGTTTTTGTGGTGCAGAGGTCAGAGCTCAGAAGGGGTGGAAATGAGATGTGGATGAGGAATGCAGAGATAAGGGCCTGTGAAAGAGAGCTGAACCCCTTACTCTGTATGTGGTGTACCCCTGAATCCTGCACATAGCACAACCCTGATCCCTGTACAGGCGGTCCCCGGGTTACAATCAAGATAGGGACTGTAGGTTTGTTCTTAAGTTGAATTTGTTTGTAAGTCGGAACAGGTACATTCTTTTAAGTGTAGCTTCAGCCAAAAAAACAATTTTTAAGCTTTTTGGATAGCATAGGGAAGGGTTAACACCCCTGTAATGTTTGTTTTGCTGTCTATGTTTCTGTTCAGAAGACTACACCTCACTTCCTGTCCCAATGATAATTTGATTTTGAAAATTTTGGGTTGTTGTGGAAACAAGGATTGGTGATAAAGCTTCAGTAAAGACACCTTTTTCCCCATACTCTTACAGGAGTGAATCTCCCTTCCTAGGGGGGATTTCTTCTCACTTCCTGTTGTCTCCCTCCGTTTGTAAGTAGGAGTCGTTTGTAAGTCGGATGTTAGTAACTAGGGGACCGCATGTACTCTGTACCTAGCGCACCCCTAAAACCTGCACTCTGTACATAGCACACCCCTGTTCCCTGCACCCTGTACATAGCACACCCCTGAACCCATCACTCTGTACATAGCGCACTCCTGAACCTTGCACTCTGTATGTAGCACACCTCTGAACCCAGCACTCTGTAAATAGCACACCCCGGATCCTGCACCCTGACCACACCCACCATTTGATGCGGTTTGGCTGGAAGGAGGGGCATGGTTGAGTTCCTGCACCTATTTTCTGAGAAAAAAAGCCCTGAAAAGTGGTATTTACTCAGGGGATAAAACTATAATTCTATTACTTTACAAAACTTTGGTTCGGCCACATCTTGAGTATGCCATCCAGTTATGGTCACCAGGAGGGATGAGCTGGAACTGGAGAGAGTCCAGAAAAGGGCAACAAAAGAAATTAGGGGATTGGAGGACTTCAGTTATGAGGAATGATTACAAACATTAAATTTATTCTCCTTGAAGAAGAGACGCATAAGAGGGGATATGATAGCAATATGCAATTATCTTAATGGTGATTCCAACATTGGGAGGAAACTATTCCAACTCAGGTCACTCAAGAAGCCACATGCCACTCAGTGAAGTTGGATGAGAAACAGATTAACCTTAAATGGTGTTTTTTACTGTAAGCGCAGTAAGGATGTGGAACTCCCTTCCACATTCAGTGGTTTAAGCAGGAAGTATCACTGGTTTTTAAAACACTTTTAAATGGGCAACTTACTGAACACAATATATGGGAATATGGGAAGTGTTAAAGACATGCACACACACAGCTTGAACTAGATGGACTGGAGTTTTTATATATTTTTCTGTCTTGTTGATTCATTTACCTGTTAGTAATGCGTACATTTCAAAATTAATAAAATTGGATCTACAGAAAGCATACAGCAGTGTAAAACTGAACATCAACAGAACAGTTTTAATCAGGGATAATGGGCCTAACAGATGTATGCCTGACTTTTATTTTATAGTGATAAAGAGGTACAGTGAATGTGAGTGATGTAATGTTAGCTTGTTAAGGTGTACACTGTTGCTGCACTTTTTTTTCTTTCAAACAATGCAAAAAATATGCTCTTGAATGGACTGTCAGCAACAGCGTCCTTATGTACTGTAAATCACCCAACCTTAAATGTATAATCTAATAAAAAAGGGAAGAAATCCTATTTAATGAGTTTTAATCTATAAAAAAAATAAAGGAAAAAGACCCTGCTTAGAAAAGAACATAGCTGACAGTTAAAGAGCTGTATATATTTTTTAGAACAAATATTGATCCTTAAAGGGGTTTTTGGGTATACAGATCTATACACACAGGCAAGGCACATAAGAAAATGTACCCCAGCCCTGTTGTTCAAAGAATTAAAGCATAGGTTTTTAAATTAGATGTAAACCTTACCACTAAAATATCATATAAGCATTAACAGTTGGTCATACGGTTATTTAAATCCTAGTTTGGGCATTTTGTTTTATGGGATGACAACGCGCTGTTGCCAACGATCTACTGCCTGCAAATCATCCTGTGACATGGCTTTCCAAAGATAAAAATAATCTTGTTTTCTGATGTATATTGTCCAGGAATAATACAGTTTTTGCAGAAAAAAAATCCTTTATAAAAATTGCAGCCATCAACAATAAGGAAACATGTCCTGTAAAAAACTGCGTGCAGTGCTTGTGGACACAGGGGCAGGTTGTGAAAAAATAAATTGCAGGCAGCAAAAAATAGGAAATATGACTTAAAAAAAAACATACATAAAGCCTGTTATGTATCTAGATATGTGTGGAGGGGCTGTACGGAAGCTGCAGGACACACATTAACACAGCAGCATTAAGATGTAAAAATCCTTCCCTCCCTCCCTCCATCCCCAAATTCCACAAGAGATTCAGCATTTGAGGCCTAAAGGACAATCAGAGAAAGATTTACAATTCTTTTAATTGTCCACAAGCCCTAAACTAATCTGTACCTATGCACATTATCAGCAGCACTCCCCATGCTTTCCCTATCACAGCTAAGCACCATATCAATGTGGTTGCTGAGAACCCTGTTTTTTATAGTAAGGGGTTGACACATAATAAAGCCCCTATTAAAAAAACACCATAAACCAATTTCCATAGTATGTAGGCGCTATAACTTTTGTGCAACCCAATCAATATACACTTATTGCGATTTTTTTTTTTACCAAAAATATGTAGAAGAATACATATCGGCCAAAACTGATGAATAAATTTGTTTTGTTATTTTTTATTTTTGGATATGTATTATAGCAAAAAGTAAAAAAAAATGTTTTTTTTTTCAAAATTGTCTCTCTTTTTTTGTTTATAGTGCAAAAAATAAAAAACGCAGAGGTGATCAAATACCACCAAAAGAAAGCTCCATTTGTGGGGGACAAAGGACATCAATTCTGTTTGGGTACAACGTCGCACGACAGTGCAATTGTCATTCAAAGAGTGACAGCGCTGATAACTGAAAATTGGTCCGGGCAGGAGGGGGGTTTAAGTGCCCAGTAAGCAAGCGGTTAAAGCATAGATAACCCCAAAACAAAAATTAATATCTGGCAGCTTACCAGTCCTTGAATGTTATGACTGCATTAGTCTATTTTTTCAGTTTATTTTTCCTTTATTTTCACTTAGTAATATTGGTAACATTGAATGACACCAGTACTTTCAGTTCAGCCTGAGTGTGTGTGTGTTTATGTCACTACCATTTTCCATACCCATTGTTCGCAAACCACATCTAAAAGTTTTTTGAATATATCTACACTCCCTGCTGACACCCCCTACTGTGGAACAGCATCCCACTTCCTTATTACTCTAACAGTAAAGAATTCTTTATTTAGCGTATGATTGAAGCACTTCTTATCCAATTTCATTGTGTGGCCATGTGTCTTTTTTGAGAAACCAAAGGTTAAATAGGTTATTCTTAATGCTAGAGTCACCATTCAGATATCTGTATATTGCAATCATATCCCCATTTACGTTTAATGTTTGTAGTTGTCCTCATAAATGAGGTTCTCCAGCCTACTTATTAACTTTGTTGGCCTTCTCTGGGCTCTCTCCAATTTAAGTACATCCTTCATGAGGACTGGTGACCAAAACTGGACCATGCACTCAAGATGTGCCTAATCAAAGTTTTATAAAGTGGTAGAATTATAGTTTTATCTCTTGAGTAGAGTTGAGCGGACAAACAAATGTGGATAGGGAAATAACTTTAAATCGCATTAAAAAAATTAAAAATGGAGGAGGAGGTGGATGTGGAGTAGGAGGTTGAGGAGGTGGTGAACATGACGCTGTAGGTGGAAGTGGCGGTGGAGGAGGAGGAGGTAGCCAACACTGTTTTTTGTTTGTTTGTTTTTTTCTTTCTAATTGTGGTAGCCCCTAAAATATTGAGACATATTAAAAAAAAAAGATCACTATCTGTAGACAAACTCAGAGATGTTCTAACACGTGTTCACTTTTTCCATATAAAATGTACCATGGTTTATTTTTCATGTTTCTCCTGTTACAAATTCCAATAAAGACCCACGGAAAGCACACCAGCAGAGTCATCAAAAAGCACAAGAGACTGCTGCATGTCTTGGGGCTCAGTTGCTTGGCTGATTTACAAGGGGCTGAGGTGAAAGACAGATGGCCATGGGGTTCAGGTGCCAACTCTGAGCTTTCAGCAAGGGACCGGGTGGGAGACAATGTGAAGGAATTGGAGGCATTGTCAGCCACCCAATCTACTATCGCCTGTACTTGTTCTGGCCTCACCATTTGTTGAGCGGCATTCGAGCCTACCATATAATGTTGAAGGTTCTGCACTCGCACCTGAGGAAGGTGTTTCACTTGTGCGTGTAGCTGGCACAGATCGACCACGTCCTCTCCTTGCAACAGGAGCTTCACCAACACCACCATCACCAGCAGCACCAGCAGCACCACGACCACGTCCCTTATTTGACGCTCTCCTCATTCTGGACGCAAATGTACTATTTAGCACAAATATATATTATTTTTTAAACCGGTAATGTAGACGCACTTTTTAATTTTGTGTAAGAAATGCACAGCAAGGTGCAAATGTACTATGTAGCACTATTTTATTTTTTTTTTTAAACCAGCAATGTCAATGCATTTTTTCATTTTGTGCAAGAAATGCACAGCACGGTGCAAATGTACTATGTAGCACTATTTATTATTTTTTTAAACCAGCAATGTAGACGCACTTTTTAATTTTGTGCAAGAAATGCACAGCAAGGTGCAAATGTACTGTGTAGCACTATTTATTATTCTTTTTTTTTAAACCAGCAATGTAGACGCACTTTTTATTTTTGTGCAAGAAATGCACCGCTGGCCGCAAATGTAGTATTTACAATATATTTTTTTTTTAAACCAGCAATGTAGACACACTTTATATTTTTGTGCAAGAGATGCACCGCTGGCCGCAAATGTAGTATTTAGAATATTTTTTTTTAAAACCAGCAATGTAGATGCACTTTTTATTTTTGTGCAAGAAATGCACCACTGGCCGCAAATGTAGTATTTAGAATATATTTTTTTTTAAAAACCAGCAATGTAGACGCACTTTTTATTTTTGTGCAAGAAATACACCGCTGGCCGCAAATGTAGTATTTAGAATATTTTTTTTTTTAAACCAGCAATGTAGACGCACCTTTTATTTTTCTGCAAGAAATGCACAGCTGGCCGCAAATGTAATATTTTGCTGCAATGTAAAAGCAGTATTTAACCACTTGCCGACCGCCGATCGGCATCTGACGGCGGCAAAGTGGCTCGTTCCCGCAAATCGCCGTCATACGACGGCGGCTGCGGGAACGAGTTTAGTGAGCGCCCGCGCCGCCGGAGGCGCGCCCGCGCGCTCACTGTGTTCGGGGAGGGCCAGGGAGCGGGTGCGGCAGCTTCGATTGCCGCCGGCTACCCGCGATGGCCCCCCCGGAGCGAAGGAGCGGAGGTCCGTGTAAGTAAACACGGACCTCCGCTCTGTGTGAGGGGGAAGGGCTGTGATCACAGCCTTCCTGTACGTGAAGGCTGTGACCACTTCCCTTCCCCTGTTAGGGCAGTCCCCATACAGTTAGAACACGCCCAGGGAACATAGTTAACCCTTAGAGCGCCCCCTGCAGGTTAACCTCTTCACTGCCAATGGCATTTACACAGTAATCAGTGCATTTTTATAGCACTGATCGCTGTATAAATGCCAATGGTCCCAAAAAAGTGTCAAAATGGTCCGACATGTCCGCTGAAATATCGCAGTACCGCAAAAAATCGCAGATCGCCGCCATTATTAGTAAAAAATAAAAAAAAAATAAAAACCCCAAAAATGAATTCTCATCATCCGTAAACGCGACCACTTTTGCGCAAACCAATCAATAAACGCCGATTGCGTTTTTTTTATCGCAAATATGAGGAAGAATATAAATCGGCCAAAAAAGGTGAAAAGAAATGTTTTTTTATATTTTTTTTTGGATTTGTATTTTAGGAAAAAGTATGAAATTTGGGTTTTTTTGCAAAATTGTTGCTCTTCTTTTGTTTATAGCGGCGATCAGAAATGACGCAGAGGTGATCAAATACCACCAAAAGAAAGCTCTATTTGTGGGAAAAAAAGGACGCAAATTTCGCTCGGGTACAACGTCGCACGACCGCGCAATTGTCAGTTAAAGCGACGCAGCGCCGAATCGCAAAAAGGGCTCCGGTCCTAAAGCTGGAAATCCTTCCGGGGCTGAAGTGGTTAAATATGCCAAAATGTTGCCAACTGAGCTAACAGAACACGATTAAAGTAGTGTCCCTAACACACAAGCAGTTGCAAGTGCACTGCACTTGCAAAAATGCCTGCAAATGCCCACCTAACAAACAGAAAAATTGCTGAGGTTTTATATGAGGCACTTTGCTTAACCACTTCAATACTGGGCACTTAAACCCCCTTCCTTCCCGGACCAATTTTCCGCTTTCAGCGCTGTTGCAGTTTGAATGACAATTGCGCGGTCATGCGACACTGTACACATATGACATTTTTATCATTTTTTTCACACAAATAGAGCTTTCTTTTGGGGGTATTTAATCACCCCTGGGTTTTTTATTTTTTGCGCTATAAATTAAAAAAAGACTGAAAAAAAAACCAATGCATTTTTCTGCGTTTCTGTTATAAAATTTTGCAAATAAGTAATTTCTCTTCATAAATTTTGACCAAAAATGATACTGCTACATTACTTTGGTAAAAAAAAACAAATCGGAGTTTATTTGGTGTTGGCGGACAGACAGATGTGACGGGGACAGTGACAGATGTGACGGTAACATACAGATGTTTTGTGTATGGTGACAGATGTGACTGGGACAGACAGATGTTTGGGAACTGTGACAGATGTTTTGGGGACATACAGATGTTTTGGGGACTGTGACAGATGTTTTGTGTATGGTGACAGATGTGATGGGGGTCATACAGATGTTTTGGGGGCTGTTTTATGGGGACACTTATGTGTATGGGGACGGGTATCAGTGTGCTTGGTGCACTGTGTGGGGGGCGATCTGTGACAGCTTTCTGCATGAAATCCTCATCATGCAGAAAGCTGTCTCTTCTAGCACCCACCCACCAATAAATCGCTGTTTTTAACAGATTTTCTAAAGCGAATCTGTCCCTCACAGCAGCACCAGCAGCATCCTCTCCCTACACTAGTATGAGATGATTTTCTAAAGCGAATCTTTCCCTCACAGCAGCAGCAGCATCCTCTCCCTACACTAGTATGAGATGATTTTCTAAAGCTAATCTGTCCCTCACAGCAGCAGCAGCAGCAGCAGCAGCAGCAGCAGCATCCTCTCCCTACACTAGTATGAGATGATTTTCTAAAGCTAATCTGTCCCTCACAGAAGCAGCAGCATCCTATCCCTACACTAGTATGAGATGATGTGACATGCAGCACTACATGACTCCAGCTTATAGAGAGGCTGGGTCACATGATGCACAGGCCAATCACAGCCATGCCATTAGTAGGCATGGCTGTGATGGCTTCTAAGGGCAAACAAGTGAAACGCTTGTTGATTGGCTGCCCTGCAGCTATTCAACAGGTGCGAAAAAATACCCGAACCCCGAACCCGGACTTTTTCTCATATGTCCGGGATCGGGACACGGACACCCTAAAGTCTGGTACGAACTCGAACATTACAGTTCGGGTTCGCTCAACTCTACTCTTGAGTAAATACCCTTTTTAATGAATGCTAAGAGTCGGCTAGTTTTGCTTGCCGCAGCTTGGCTTTGCATGTTATTGCTGAGTCTCTAATCTACTAGGGCCCCCAGATCCTTTTCCATCCTTGATTCACCTAGAGCTTCTTTCCCTTGCAAGTAACTTGCATTCATATTTTTGCCCCAAGTGCATTACTTACATTTTGCAATATTCAACTTCATCTGTAATATAGATGCCCGCTACTCTATTTTAAATAGGTTGTATTCTTCTACTGTATATACTGTATATATCAGCTATTTTGTGAATGTTGGTACCTCATTACCTTTTTGTCAATTAGTTGGTACCATTCTTGTCAGTAAGCTGTCCTTAGAAATTAGGAATGATGGTCTGGCTATAGCATGGCTAGGTTCTTTGAGAATTCTCTGGTCTAAGCCATCCGGTGCTGATTATTTATTCACATTGTGTTTCTAGTCTTTTTTGAACACTAGTTTTGTCAGCCACAATGGTGCATTTAATATAATGTTATTATTACTGTCTTACTTATTATAGCCTACATTTGTATAAACTGTGGATAATGTATTTAATACAGTTGCCTCTTCCCTATCACTTGAGACCGACTTCCCCTGATCATCTTATTATGCACTAACGATTACCATTCTTTAATATGTCATCAAAGCATATCTACTTTTCTTCAGTGTTCTTTGTTGTAAGAATTTAATCCCATTTCATATCACATAGTATGGAGCACAGCTTGATAAAGTTGTTTCTTTTTCAATTTAGCATTCTTATCTTACCCTCATGTTTCCCTTTCCTATAATTTATGGTAAACGTAATTACTCTGTGATTACTGTTTCCTGTTTTCCCTTACTTCTACATTATCAATCAGCTCTGTTGTATTCATAATTAGTAGGTCCAGCAGAGCATTATTTATAGTTGGGACTCCTATGATTTGACTCATGAAATTGTCCAACAATAGAACAATGAGCCTTAGACCCCATACACACTATTAGATTTTCTGCAGATTATTTCCTTCAGATTTACCAAAACCATGTAGTGCAAAAGCCTGCCTGATTGCATACAAATTGAAACTCTTAAGGTTTGACCTCATATTATATGGTTTTGGTAAATCTGAAGGAAAAAATCTGCAGAAAATCTAATAGTGTGTATGGGATTTTAGTTGGGGGCATAGTTCCATCTGCCCATTCAGTATCAGCATAGCCTAGGTCCCATATGATTATAACATTGCTCTGCATCCCTGCAATCTCAAATTATGAAAGGAAATGGGTGTCTTTCTTATCCTTAAGGTCAGGGTGCCCATAGCATACACCCACAATGAATTTAATGTTTTGTCCCTTTGAAGCTCCAACCACAAAGACTCCACCTCATTACTAGCCCCGTTAGCAATGTCATCCTTCATATTCACTATCAAAATGCTCATGACATACAGGTACACCGTTCCTCCTATTCTATCTTCCCTGCTCTTCAATACAGCGCATACCCCTAGACAGTTGCAAGTCAGTGATGTGAGCTGTTAAATCAAGTTTCTGATATTCCCACAAAGTCAAAATCCTCCTCACGTATCACAACTTTTACTTCTTCAATTTTATTAACCAGACTTCTAGCATTTGTGTACACGCTAATTCATTTTGTACATGCGCATATCATTTTATCCTTGCCCGCTCTTAGGTTGCAGTAAGATTCAGCCAGCCTACAAGTATTGCTCCTGGATAATTTAGTGTCACTAGCATCTGGTTTAAGGCCCCCTCCTCCCTAACATCTGCACCCACATCTACACACTTTGACCCTTGTTTACTGCATGGTATACCTCTCACTGATTCCTCCCCCAGTGTCCTAGTTTAACAGCTCCTGCAACATTCTTAGCATCTTCTCCCTGAACAGCGCTGCGCCATCCATCATGGTGCTCCAACATTCATCATGGCTCAGGAGGTTGTACTGTTTGTCTCTGAGGCAGCCGGATGTGCCACGAAACCGGTCAGACAAGGCTATCCTGCTGCCCTCCTCCACCTTTTGCACAAAGGATATACTGGATGAAATGGATTGCATACTATCTGATTAGTATTGAACCTTCCTTTATGAGGATTCTTTATACTGCACGCTTTTTACAAGGGACTTACACTGTAGTTACTGGAGTTTAAATCCTTTTGCATTTGCTGTATGGGAAATATATCCATTTGAATAGAGACTCTTTGGATTTCTATGGACTCTCTGTGCTGAGTTATCCTGGATATACAGAATCTCACAAAAGTAAGTACACCTTTGACAACACAGAAGAAATGACACTTTGCTACAAAGTAGTGAGTGTACAGCTTGTATAACAGTGTTTTTTTCTTTAAACTTTTTATTGCTTTTAACAGTGAAAAAAAACAAACACACATACGGCTAGTCAACTCGCACAGGAGAGACCGCCTGTTATACAACCCCCCAGAAGAAAAGAAAAATAAGAAGAAGAGAAAAAAAATAAAAATAACAGTGTAAATTTGCTGTCCCCTCAAAATAACCCAATACACAGCCATTAATATCTAAACCGCTGGCAAGAAGAGTACACCCCTAAGTGAAAATGTCTAAATTGGGCTTAAAGTGTCAATATTTTGTGTGGCCCCCATTATTTTACAGCATTGCCTTAACCCTCTTGGGCATGGAGTTCACCAGAGCTTCACAGGTTGCGACTGGAGTCCTCTACCCCACGGATGCTCAATAGGGTTTAGGTCTGGAGACATGCTTGGCCAGTCCATCACCTTTACCCTCAGCTCCTTTAGCAAGGCAGTGGTCGTCTTGGAGGTGTGTTTGGGGTCGTTATCATGTTGGAATACTACCCTGCAGCCCAGTCACCAAAGGGAGGGGATCATGCTCTGCTTCAGTATGTCACAGTACATGTTGGCATTCATGGTTCCCTCAATGAACTGTAGCTCCCCAGTGCCGGCAGCACTCATGCAGCCCCAGGTTTGTGTGGAGGTTCTGCTGGTGACGGAACGATTTCCTCGACTCCCATTTCCACTACCTGACCGGTTCGTACAGAGGTCTGGATTTGGGATAACTCGTAGGCACCCCATCTCCTGAGGTCAGCGTTGGACACTTCGAGACCACTTGAGGTACGGGTTCTCCCAATTCCGTTACGACATTTTATTACCCCCGGTGTGTTTTATAACTGTGAAATTCGGGTTAAATCTGTAAAAGTGAATCCCCACATGAGAAGAACGGTCGCCAAATCTATAATTACCGACACATAACCCAATAAAACTCCCCTGTCGTTTAAATGTGACAATAAAAATAAAAAAAAGAGAAGAAGAATAAAAAGAAAAGAAGACCCCCCAACATATTGTCCGCCAGAGAGGACACGCTCAACTGATCGGCAT
>BLSH010115227.1:122106-132596 GCA_018402905.1 Glandirana rugosa
GACAAGACGTTTTACACACATAGTGAAATTTACTTTGGCCCTTAGTCACGTGTAGAGAAGACGTGTTCATAAAGTTCAGACACACAGTGAAATTTAGTTTGGCAGTTAGTAACGTGTAGAAAATAAGTGTGAAGAAAAATTTTACACACATAGTGAAATTTACTATGTGCACTGATTCCCGGTTTCATTTAAAGTGATACACACATTTTGCAGAACAGTGATATGGGTACTCCGGGCTTATTTATACTTTTTGGACACAGTTTGAAGATGATTTTAGAACAGTTCTATGGCCTCTAATGTTAATTAATACTTTTCAGACCCATTTTGAAGATGATCTCCATTTTTGCATTTTTTATGTTTTTATTTTTTTAAAAATATTTAAAGTTATTTCCCTGTCCCCATTTCTTTGTAGGGCACTTGTCCCACCCTTACCCACATTTTCCTTCCTTTTGCAGACCTCTAGGACCTTCCTGGGCTTTTTTACAGCATTTTTAAGATTTCTCATTAAAATTACCAGAACCCCGGACCCGAACCCGGACTTTTTTTGAAAAGTTCGGGTCCGGGTCCCGGACACCCCAAAGTTCGGTACGGACCCGAACTTTACAGTCCGGGTTCGCTCAACTCTATTCACCACCACAGTTAAAAAAAGAGCATATATACTGGAGCATAGGGGCAGGAGTGGAAATTGGGGTGGATTGCCCCTGTGCTCCAGTATGTGTTTTTAAAAAGGGGCTATGCCCACCATTAGAAGTGGGTGGATGAAGGGAGATTTTCTAATGGTGGGCATACCCATTGATTGATTCTTTTTTTTCATTTAACCCACAGGCTGCATGAAAAAACAGAACATTACAACATATGCCCAACAAGGACCAGCGACACATTAGTATGTAGCTGGGTTTAGAGTGGTTATACCAGAATGATGCCTGCAGGTATAGGCATCATCTAAGTATTGTTCTTTTCAGCTGGCGGTCAGCTTTCATGTAAAAGCAATCCTAGCAGCTGATTAGCTGCTAGACTGCCTTTACAAGCAGTGAGAGGGAACGTCCCCCCCTCCCGCTGTCTTCCATGGTTTTCTCGGGCTCTCCTGTCCCTCCGAATGGCTCCAATCATCTCTATGGCGTAAGATACCGGAGGCTACGAGCATTTCATGACTTTGGTTTTGCCGGATATAAACTACACCATTGGGAAATTGGGAAAGCATCTTATCACACCGATTATGGTGTGGTCAGATGCTTTAAGGGCTGAGGAGAGATCTACAGTCTAATAGACCCCAAATTTTAAAAAAAATGTGCGACACTACCTATTTTTATCATAGAGGATATTTAAATTTCCTGCAATAACAATAAAAATGATAGCAAACAAAAAAAAAAAGATGAAAGGAACAGTGTAAAATTAAAATAAAAAAAAAAATGAATAATTTAAATTTAAAAAAATAATGCACCCCTGCACCACCTGAATGCAAGCGTCAGTCTCGCGTCGTATGTAAACAGCAATTGCACCATGCATGTGAGGTATCACCGCAAATGTCAGATCGAGTACTCGAAACACCACAATATGGTATACAGGACCCGCATGGAGGCCCACTCGTTGGTGGTGAAGTGGTGCTGTTCCGCAGAGTGACTGACCCGTGTGTGCTGCAGCTGAAACTCCACTATTGCCTGCTGCTGCTCGCACAGTCTCTCCAGCATGTGCAAGGTGGAGTTCCACCTTGTGGGCACGTCACATAGGAGGGCGGTGAGCGGGAAGGCCGAAGTTCCGCTGCAGCGCAGACAGGCAAGCAGCAGCAGGGTTAGAACGCCAAAAGCACGCACAGATGGCCCGCACTTTCTGCAGCAGCTCTGACATATCTGGGTGCGCAGTGTGGGGTTTATCCCCCAAACATATCAGTTTTAAAACAGCCTGCTGTCGTTTCCCCCTGGATGTGCTGAAGTTGGTGGTGAAGGTGTTACACTGACCGGATGAGGAAGTGGTAGAGGAGGAGGAAGCGGAGTAGGAGGAGGAGGCAACAGGAGGCAAAGAGAAATGCCCTGCAATCCTCGGTGGCGGAAGGACATGTGCCAAACAGCTAGCCGCCTCAGGCCCACCCGCCACTAAATTTGCCCAGTGTGCAGTTAGTGAGATATAGCGTCCCTGCCCGTGGCTTAGTGGTCAACGTATCAGTGGTTATGTGGACCTTACCACAGATGGCATTGCACAGTGCACACTTGATCTTGTCCCCAACTTGTTTGTGCAGGGAAGGGATGGCTCGCCTGGAAAAGTAGTGGCGGCTGGGAACCACGTACTGTGGGACAGACACCACCATCGGGTTTTTAAAACTGTCCGTGTCCACCAGACGGAATGACAGCATTTCAAAGGCCAGGAATTTTGAAATGCTGGCATTCAGGGCCAGGGATCGCGGGTGGGTAGGGGGGTACTTCCTCTTTCTCTCCAGTGTTTTGGAGGTGGAAAGCTGTAAGCTTCCATGGGACCGTGTGGAAATGCTTGGGGACGGTGGTGGACATGGTGGCGTTGCTGTCTCATGCTCTGTTTGCTGGGTGGCAGGTGACACTGGCATTGTAGAGGTGGAGGAAGAGGCTGAGACAGCAGCAGAAGAGGAAGCAGGAGGAGGTCGAGACCTTTCTTGGATTTTGAGGTGCTTATTCCACTGCAGCTCGTGCTTTGCATGTAGATGCCTGGTCATGCAGGTTGTGCTCAGGTTTAGAACATTTATGCCTCGCTTCAGGCTCTCATTGCACAGCGTGCAAACCACTTTCTTGTCGTCAGCACATTGTCTGAAGAACTGCCACGCCTGAGAACTCCTTTGAGCTGCCTTTAGTGTGCTAGGTCCCTGGGTAGTAGCAGGCATACTGTCTAGGGGACGCTCGCTCCTCTTTTGCAACCTGCTTCCTCTTTTGCTGTGCTGGTGCCTCTGTGCAACCACCACCTCTTCCTCCGAACTGCACACGTCACTCGCATGACCTTCATTCCATGTGGAGTCTAGGACCTTATCATCCTCCACATCATTTTCCACCCACCCTTCACCACTGCCCTCCTTGTCAGTCTGCACACTGGAAAGCCGCAGCAGTTGGCACCTGTGTTTTGTCATCAGAGATGTGCTGCGGTGGTGTTTCCATGTCCTCATCCTGAAACAGAAGTGGTTGGGCATCGGTGCACTCAATGTCTCCCACTTCTGGAGGAGGGCTATGTGCATGGCCCACGGAAAGCACACCAGCAGAGTCATCACACCAGCAGATTCATCAAAAAGCATAAGAGACTGTTGCATGACTTGGGGCTCAGACTGCTTGGCTGATTTACAAGGGGCTGAGGTAAAAGACAGATGGCCATGGGGTTCAGGTGCCAACTCTGAGCTTTCATCAAGGGACCGGGTGGGAGACAATGTGAAGGAACTGGAGGCATTGTCAGCCACCCAATCTACTATCGCCTGTACTTCTTCTGGCCTCACCATTTGTTGAGCGCCATTCGGGCCTACTATATAACGTTGAAGGTTCTGTCGGCTACTCGTACCTGAGGAAGGTGTTTCACTTGTGCATGTAGCTGGCACAAATCGACCAAGTCCTCTCCTTGCAACAGGAACTTCACCAACACCAGCAGCACCACGACCACGTCCCTTATTTGACGCTCTCCTCATTTTGGACACAAATGTACTAGGTAGCACTATTTATTAATACTAAAAAAAGAATAATAAATTATTCTTTTTTTTTAAAAACAGCAACGTAGTCGCACTTTTTATTTTTGGGCAAGAAATGCACCGCTCACACCAGCAGTAGGAACCTCTCCCTACACCAGTATGAGATGATTTTAGAACGATAATCTGTCCCTTACAGCACCAGCAGGAACCTGTCCTTACAGCAGTATGAGATGATTTTAGAACGATAATCTGTCCCTCACAGCACCGACAGGAACCTCTCCCTACTCCACTATGAGATGATTTTAGAACAATAATATGTCCCTCACAGCACCAACAGGAACCTCTCCCTACTACACTATGAGATGATTTTAGAATGATAATCTGTCTCTCACAGCACCGACAGGAACCTCTCCCTACTCCACTATGAGATGATTTTAGAACGATAATCTGTCCCTCACAGCACCGACAGGAACCTGTCCCTACTGCAATATGAGATGATTTTAGAACGATAATCTGTCCCTCACAGCACCAACAGGAACCTCTCCCTACTCCACTATGAGATGATTTTAGAACGATAATATGTCTCTCACAGCACCGACAGGAACCTCCCCATACTCCACTATGAGATGATTTTAGAACGATAGTATGTCTCTCACAGCACTGACAGGAACTTGTCCCTACTGAAGTATGAGATGATATTAGAACGCTAATCTTTCCCTCACAGCACCAGGAACCTGTCCCTAATGCAGTATCAGATGATAATAGAACGCTAATCTTTCCCTCACAGTGCCCGAAACCTGTACCTACTCCAGTATCAGATGATATTAGAACGCTAATCTTTCCCTCACAGCACCAGGAACCTCTACCTAATGCAGTATCAGATGACATTAGAACGCTAATGTTTCCCTCACAGCATCAGTAAACTGTACCTAATGCAGTATGAGATGATATTAGAACGCTAATCTTTCCCTCACAGCCCCGCCAGGAACCTGTCTCTAATGCAGGATGAGATGATATTAGAACGCTAATCTTTCCCTCACAGCACCAGGAACCTGTACCTACTCCAGTATCAGATGATATTAGAATGCTAATCTTTCCCTCACAGCACCAGGAACCTCTACCTAATGCAGTATCAGATGATATTAGAACGCTAATGTTTCCCTCACAGCATCAGGAAACTGTCCCTAATGCAGTATGAGATGATATTAGAACGCTAATCTTTCCCTCACAGCCCCGCCAGCAACCTGTCTCTAATGCAGGATGAGATGATATTAGAACGCTAATCTTTCCCTCACAGCACCAGGAACCTGTACCTACTCCAGTATCAGATGGTTTTAGAATGCTAATCTTTCCCTCACAGCACCGCCAGGAACCTGTCTCTTATGCAGAATGAGGTGATATTAGAACGCTAATCTCTCCCTCACAGCGGCGGCATCATCCTCTCCCTAATCCAGTATACAACGATGTGATATACGGCACTACATGACTCCAGCTCATATAGAGTCTGGGTCACATGATGCACTAGCCAATCACAGCCATGCCGTTAGTAGGCATGGCTGTGATGGCTTCTAAGGGCAAACAAGTAAAACGCTTGTTGATTGGCTGCCCTGCAGCTATTCAACAGGTGCCAAAAATAGTCTGGGTCACTGGCCAATCACAGCCATGCCATTAGTAGGCATGACTGTGATGGCTTCTAAGGGCAAACGAGTGTAACGCTTGTTGATTGGCTGCCCTGCGGCTATTCCACAGGCGCCAAAAAATACCCGAATACCGAACCCGATCCCGGACTTTTTTTGAAATGTCTGGGTTCAGGTTCGGGGCACAGACACCCTAAAGTCCGGTAGGGACCCGAACTTTACTGTCCGGGTTCGCTCAACTCTAGCTCCAACCCTTCAAAAACAAAAAAAAAATTCCCTTCTCCTTTTCTTTTTCCCTTTCCTTCTGTAGCGCCCTCCTAGTTTGGGTACTAGAGAGTGTATATAGTTTTTGGCTCTATCTGCTTAACGGGAGAGCTGACAGGTAAAAGTATGTGCTGTCTGCTTATCAGAGAGCTTGATTTGAGTAAGGTCTGCTCAGTGTGCTCTGGTGCTGTTTCATGTGGTCTGGAGATTGTTTTACCCTGTCCAGTAGTATGGGTCCCTATTGGACAGAGGGAGAAAACCTCAGCCAGTGACAGCAGGTGTATTTGGATATGGTTCTGACCAGCTAGCAGGAGAGTGGTGATCCACTGTATCTTGGGTGAACACCTTCATATAAAAAGGAGCACATGGGCTCAAGGTTAGGAGTCCCAGCCCTCCCAAGCCTGAGGGGTGGAGGCGTATGTGTTTAGCTCCTGGCTGTCCAGGAGGCTGCCAGCTGCTAGACTTAGTCGAGGCCTATCCGGATGCTGAAGCTGCAACCCACAGTCCTTTGAAAGCTGACAGAGGGAGGAAGTCCTTGGATTCGGTCTGATACTGCAGTGGCAAAATGTCGCTTGGAGGTTGGCAGAAAGTCCCAGGACATGGTGTGAGCACAGATCTGTGAGAGAATCCCTGAGACTAAGTTGCTAGAAATTCCCCTACCCTCATATTAGCTTAATCGAGTGTGCCAGATAGAAAGGAGACACTGGAGAGTGTGTTGAAGAACAGAGTCCAGCTTCTGTCCTTACTGCTTAACAAGGGACCTGTTCTGCTAAAGTCAGCCTGCCATAAAGTGCCTTTGGTAGTCTGCTACACTGAGTTAGAAAGGAGACACTGGCTAGTGTCTTGAAGAAACAAAGTCCTGCATGTCCTTTGTTTTTTAGAGATGGACTTGTTTCACAGGAGTCAGTCTGCTGTGTGAGGCCACTGACCGCCTGCTATACAGAGCCTAGGGAGAATTTGTCCTCAGTTACAGTCAGTTACTTGGAGTATCCCATACCTATCCTTCTCCTATCCAAGTTCAACAATAAAGCATTGAAAATTCATACCCTAGACTGGTAATTGGAAACGAGCAGGATTGTGTGTGCACCTGGCTGAAAATGCTATAGCGACTGGCTGCAAGAATATTCAGCGGGAGGCTCGGGAACAAATATAAATATAAATACAAATACAAAAACAAATACAAATATAAATATAATCAAAGTGATCTTTCTTATTAATCCCTTATAAAATTTGTGTATGTTAAGGTTGGTTGCCTCTAAGGCAGTGGTTTTCAACTCCGGTCCTCGGGACCCACTAACAGGCCAGGTTTGCAGGATAACTGAAATGCATCACAGGTGATATCATTTGCTGCTCATTGATTGCAGTATTCTAGTCTGCATCTCCCCAAGGTAATATTTAAAATCTGGCCTGTTGGTGGGTCCTGAGGACAGGAGTTGAAAACCACTGCTCTAAGGCAAACCCAGAAAAAATGGTTAATGGATCAAAACTACAAAAAAATATATATATTTTATCTAATGTACCAAACCCTTATAATTTTGTATGTGTTAAAGGAGGTTGCCACTATGGCAAACCACCAAAATGTGGTTGATAAACCCTTGTCTACAGAATAAACCGTGAGAAAGAAAGAGAAAAAAAAGTAAGAGATGGAGGGGTGTTTCCTCCACCCCGCCGAAGGGCGAGAGAGGGGGGCTCAAAGACCCATTATCCCCACTCTACTTTAATGGTTCATCCCATTTCAACCTTCGCCCAGTTTTTCAATCTACCACACCATCCCCCATATAAGTCCTGTACCTTGCGGATTGTTTAAACTCAAGCCAGCTGTTCCATGTAGTGTGAAACTTCGGTCCCTGTTCGTTATGTAGCCAAATTAATTCCTCCATCAATCTAGTTCTATCTATTTCTCTAAACCACTCCTTTATTAAAGGTATTTTCTTAATATTCCAGTATTTTGGAATTAATAGTTTGGCAGCATTTAGTAGGAACGGAGTGATAGCTATTCTATACTTCTTCCTTAGCACATTAGAGGCATGAAACAAGCATTTCCAAGGGTCCAATCCTACCTCCACCTTACACATTTTTTTAATGAGCCTCACCACTTCTTTCCAGTAGGATTGAATTATGGGGCATGTCCACCAGATGGCGCCAGAAAGGCCATTTAAGCCTTGCTAATGCTCAGAGCGGGTGCTGTCTGATCTACAGCATTTACCCATGTCTATCTGTTGCCTGATATCTGTTCCTGATCCGTTACCGACCCGGCTTGTCCAGACCTTCCTGCTTTCTGCCTGCACCCGATCCCGGCTTGTCCCGATCACTCTTCTGCCTGCTCCTCTGTACCTCGCTGCCAGCTTGTTGCCGACCCTGCCTGTACCCGACTCTTCTCCAGTGTCTGTGGCCATCCAGACCTCTGCAGCTTCTAGCTCCGCAAGTCCTCTCCAGTCTCTCCAGATTGCTACTTCCTGGCTGCACCTCTAGCCCCACAGGTCATCTCCATCTCCAGCAATCCTACAGACCTCCAGCTGGTGGACATTACCGGATTACCACAGGCATTCATACCTTCCTGTGCTGCTGCGGCCACTGTCTCACTCCCGGCGGTCGTAGGAGATACCATCCCCTGCCGTCAGACTCACTACCTGGTACATTACAATATCAGACAGCCATGACTGAGTCTGCAAGGGGGGCCTCCTTCCTACTTGAAGTCAGCAAGCGCCTCACGGACCTCACACAGGCCATCAGATCCCTACAGGGCAAACATGCCCGCCTCAAGGAACAAGTCCTGACCTCCACCCCGGTCTCTACCACCACAGCCAGTTTGGATCCTGACACTACACTGCCTGCTCTGGAGCTGCGGGTACCTACCCCTGAAAGATTTTCCGGAGATCGGACCAAGTATAGAGCCTTTCGCAATGCCTGTCAGCTTTATTTCACACTTCAGCTACTAACCTACCAGTTGGAGTCTACCAAGGTAGGGTTTGTTATATCCTTGCTACGGGATCAACCCCTGGCCTGGGCCCATCACCTGCTGAAAACCAGAAATGCCCGGCTGGATACTCTATCCTCCTTCTTTCAGGCCATGTCCCAACTGTATGATGACCCACTACAGCCCAATCCACTCTCCACTCCCTCCAGCAAGACGGCAGAGCCATCGAAGATTATGTTTTTGACTTTAGGCGCTGGAGCACAGATACCAGTTGGAACCACGCCGCCTTATAGCACCAGTTTAGGCTGGGCCTGTCAGATGGCCTTAAGGATAAATTAGCTCGGGTGGGATTCCTAGGATTGCTGGCGGGAGAAGCTGGCACCGCACAAGGCCGCCGCTCGGTCTCCCATTTCCCCTGAAGAGCATGCACGCCAGCTCCAAGGCAATCTCTGCCTCTACTGTGGAGAAGCAGGCCATTACGTGCATGAGTGCCCAGCCAAACACCAAAAGGGGTTTTTGGGCTCCTTAATGGGGCAGACACTACTGACGGCCAAACCGGCTCACCTAGCCCCTCCCATCTCCTTCCGACTGCCTGGAAGGTTTGTTTCTGTTATGGCTATTGTGGACTCAGGGGCCTGCAGATGGTTCATCGACCTGGACTTTGCAGCCAAACATGGAATTCCTCTCCAACCCAAGGAACAAAGTTTCTCGGTGTTCTTAGCCAATGGGTCCCGTGTCAAGTCAGGACTAGTATCTAAGGAGATCCCACCTTTGCTGGCCACCACTCTCTCTGACTACAGCGCACTTCTACGGCTGGACGCAATTGCTTCTCCATAGAGTTGAGTGAACCCGGACTGTAAAGTTCGGGTCCTTACCGGACTTTGGGGTGTCCGTGCCCTGAACCCGGACATTTGAAAAAAAGTCTGGGTTCGGGATCGGTATTCGGGTATTTTGCTCGCCTTTTCTATAGCTGCAGGGCCCCCAATCAACAAGCGTTTTACTCCTTTGCCCTTTAGAAGCCATCACAGCCATCACAGCCATGCCTACTAATGGCATGGCTGTGATTGGCCAGTGCATCATGTGACCCAGACTATTTTTGGCACCTGTAGAATAGCTGCAGGGCAGCCAATCAACAAGCGTTTCACTCGTTTGCCCTTAGAAGCCAGCATAGCCATGCCTGCTAATGGCATGGCTGTGATAGGCTAGTGCATCATGTGACCCAGCCTCTATATGAGCTGGAGTCACGTATGCCGCGTGTCACATCATCTCAGGCTAGTGTAGGGAGAGCATGCTGCCGGTGCTGTGAGGGACAGATTACCGATCTAATATGATCTCATCCTGCATTACAGACAGGTTCCTGGCGGTGCTGTGAGGGTAAAGCTTAGCGTTCTAAAACCATATGATACTGGACTAGGTAAAGTTTAGTAGTGCCGTGAGGGATAGATTACCGATCTAATATCATCTCATCCTGCATTACAGACAGGTTCCTGGCAGTGCTGTGAGGGGAAAGCTTAGCATTCTAAAACGATCTGATACTGGACTAGGTACAGTTTACTAGTGCTGTGAGGGACAGATTGCCGATCTAATATCATCTCATCCTGTATTACAGAAAGGTTCCTGCTGGTGCTGTGAGGGACAGATTGTTGTTCTAAAATCATCTCCTAGTGCTATAGGGAGAGGTTCCTGCTGGTGCTGTGAGGGACAGATTATTGTTCAAAAATCATCTCCTACTATAGGGAGAGGTTCCTGCTGGTGCTGTGAGGGACAGATTATTGTTCTAAAATCATCTCCTAGTGCTATAGGGAGAGGTTCCTGTTGGTGCTGTGAGGGACAGATTATTTTTCTAAAATCACCTCCTACTGCTATAGGGAGAGGTTCCTGCTGGTGCTGCGAGGGACAGATTATTGTTCTAAAATCATCTCCTACTGCTATGGGGAGAGGTTCCTGCTGGTGCTGTGAGGGACAGATTATTGTTCTAAAATCATCAAATACTGCTAGACGGAGAGGTTCCTGCTAGTGCTGTGAGGAACAGAATATTGTTCTA
>BLSH010115227.1:139927-207178 GCA_018402905.1 Glandirana rugosa
GAGGGACATCGTGATACTACTCTACTAAAATCTTGTTAGATTATTGTTCTAAAATCATCTCATCATAGTGCTACAGGGAGAGGTTCCTGCTGCTCCTGTGAGGGAAAGATTATTGTTCTAAAATCATATCATACTGGTGTAGGGAGAGGTTCCTGCTGCTGGTGTGAGCGGTACATTTCTTGCACAATAATTAAAAGTACGTCTACGTTGCTGTTTTCCAAAAAAAAATTATTTATTCTTCTTTTTTTTTTTGTATTAATAAATAGTGCTACATAGTACATTTGGGGCCAGAATGAGGAGAGTGTCAAATAAGGGACGTGGTCGTGCTGCTGCTGGTGTTGGTGGTGTTGGTGAAGTTCCTGTTGCAAGGAGAGGACGTGGTCGATTTGTGCTAGCTACACGCACAAGTGAAACACCTTCTTCAGGTGCGGGTAGCCGACAGAACCTTCAACGTTATATGGTAGGCTCGAGTGCCGCTTAACGAATGGTGAGGCCAGAACAAGTACAGGCGCTAGTAGATTGGGTGGCTGACAATGCCTCCAGTTCCTTCACTGTCTCCCACCCGGTCCCTTGATGAAAGCTCAGAGTTGGCACCTGAACCCCATGGCCATCTGTCTTTTACGTCAGCCCCTTGTAAATCAGCCAAGCAGTCTGAGCCCCAAGTCATGCAAGAGTCTCTTATGCTTTTTGATGACTCTCCAGTAGAGTTGAGTGAACCCGTGGATGTTCGGGTTCGGCCGAACTTCGGAAAAAAGTCCGGGTTCAGTACCGAACTTGACCCGAACTTCACCCTGAACCCCATTGAATTCAATGGGGACCCGAACTTTTCGGCACAAAAATGACTGTAAAAGAGTCCTGGAAATTGCTAGAGGGCTGCAAAATGATTTTAGAACAATAATCTGTCCCTTACAGCAACAGCAGGAACCTGACCCTATAGAACTAGGAGATGATTTTAGAACAATAATCTGTCCCTCTAAGCAGTAGACTCTACCTATTCCAGTCAGATCTTTCTGTAATGCAGGATGAGATCTGCAATCTGTCCCTAAAAGCAGTAGTAGTAGTAATCTCTACCTATCTATCTGCAATCTGTCCCTAAAAGCAGTAGTAGTAGTAATCTCTACCTATCTATCTATCTGCAATCTGTCCCTCACAGCACCGGCAGCGACCTCTCCCTACACTACCCAGAGAGCATGTGACATGCAGCACTGTGACTCCAGCCTCATATAGAGTCTGGGTCACATGATGCACTGGCCAATCACAGCCATGTCATTAGTAGGCATGGCTGTGATGGCTTCTAGGGAAAACCAGTGAAACGCTTGTTGATTGGCTGCCCTGCAGCTATTCAACATGTGTGATCAAATAAGAATAATAATAAACTGCGCTACAGTCCGAATAAGGTAGCAGCGGCTAGAAAATAAACAGCAATTAAACAATAGTAAAGCCGCGCTGAAAAATGTGAAAATTAGTCCTCAATAAACATAACAGCTTTTGAGTAATTGTTCGAGCACCTCGTGCACAACACACTTTGTGAATCCACCACCGTAAAATGAGGGGGCTTACCAGACCACACTGGAAGCCCAGCTTGTGATGTTTAACAGGTTTCAGGTATCGGGTGTCACTCCCTGCTCCACTGAGTTCCCATAGAGTTAGCCTCGACCGGGTCCAGTTGTATCACAGCAACAGCTCACTCACACATAGGTAGAAAATCTCTCATATACGTGCCCGTGCAGAAGGAGAAAGGAGGACTCGATATAGTGAAGTACAGTTGATAATTTATTTAATTTAAGATAGAATAGGGTACTCACATTGATCCCTTTAAAAACACGCGTGTATACAATAAGCCGGCAATTCGTAAAGACTGGTGACGGTCGAGGCTAACTCTATGGGAACTCAGTGGAGCAGGGAGTGACACCCGATACCTGAAACCTGTTAAACATCACAAGCTGGGCTTCCAGCGTGGTCTGGTAAGCCCCCTCATTTTACGGTGGTGGATTCACAAAGTGTGTTGTGCACGAGGTGCTCGAACAATTACTCGAAAGCTGTTATGTTTATTGAGGACTAATTTTCACATTTTTCAGCGCGGCTTTACTATTGTTTAATGTGTGATCAAATACCCGAACCCAGAACTCGAACCCAAACTTTTTATTCAAATGTTCGGGTCCGGGTCACGGACACCCCAAAGTTCGGTACGAACCCGAACTTTACAGTTCGGGTTCGCTCACCTCTACTCTCCAGGTGTGCTTTCTGTGGGCCATCCACATAGCCCTGCCCCAGAAGTGGAAGACATTGAGTGCACCGATGCCCAACCACTTCTGTTGCAGGATGAGGACATGGAAACACCAGCGTAGCACATCTCTGATGATGACGAAACACAGGTGCCAACTGCTGCGGGTTTCCACAGTGTGCAGACTGACAAGGAGGGCAGTGGTGAAGGGTGGGTGGAAGATGATGTGGAGGATGATGAGGTCCTAGACCCCACATGGAATGAAGGTCATGCGAGTGACATGTGCAGTTTGGAGGAAGAGGTGGTGGTCGCACAGAGGCACCAGCACAGCAAAAGAGGAAGCAAGTTACAAAAGCGGAGTGAGCGTCCCCTAGACAGTATGCCTATTACTACCCACCGCACCCAGGGACCTAGCACACCAAAGGCAGCTCAAAGGCATTCCCCAGCGTGGCAGTTCTTCAGACAATGTGCTGACAACAAGGCACGAGTGGTTTGCACGCTGTGCAATGAGAGCCTGAAGCGAGGCATAAATGTTCTAAACCTGAGCACAACCTGCATGACCAGGCATCTACATGCAAAGCACGAGCTGCAGTGGAATAAGCACCTCAAAATCCAAGAAAGGTCTCTGCCTCCTCCTGCTTCCTCTTCTGCTGCTGCCTCAGCCTCTTCCTCCACCTCTACAGTGCCAGTGTCACCTGCCACCCAGCAGACGATGTGACAGCAACGCCACCATGTCCGCCACCGTCCCCAAGCATTTCCACACGGTCCTATGGAAGCTTACAGCTGTCCATCTCCCAAACACTGGAGAGAAAGAGGAAGTAGCCCCCCATCCATCCCTGGCCCTGAATGCCAGCATTTCAAAATTCCTGGCCTTTGAAATGCTGTCATTCCGTCTGGTGGACACGGACAGTTTTAAAAACCTGATGGCGGTGGCTGTCCCACAATATGTGGTTCCCAGCTGCCACTACTTTTCCAGGCAAGCCATCCCTTACCTGCACAAACAAGTCGGGGATGAGATCAAGTGTGCACTGCACAACACCATCTGTGGCAAGGTCCACATAACCACTGATACGTGGATCAGTAAGCACGGGCAAGGACGCTATATCTCGCTAACTGCACACTGGGCAAATTTAGTGGCGGGTGGGCCCGAGGCAGCTAGCCGTTTTTGTGCATATCCTTCCACCAACGAGGATTGCAGGGCATTTCTCTTTGCCTCCTGTTGGCTCCTCCTCCTACTGCGCTTCCTCCTCCTCCTCTTCCACCTCCTCATCCGGTCAGTGTAACACCTTCACCACCAACTTCAGCACATCCAGGGGGAAATGACAGCAGGCTGCTTTAAAACTGATATGTTTGGGGGATATACCCCACACTGCGCAGCAGCTGTGGACGGGCATTGAACAACAGACCGATGAGTGGTTGTTGCCACTGACCCTCAAGCCCGGCCTGGTGGTGTGCGATAATGGGCAAAATCTCGTAGCAGCTCTGGGCCTAGCCGGTTTGACGCACATCCCTTGCCTGGCGCATGTGCTGAATTTGGTGGTACAGAAATTTCTAAAAAACTACCCGGATATGTCAGAGCTGCTGCAGAAAGTGCGGGCCATCTGTGCACACTTTCTCACCCTGCTGCTGCTCGCCTGTCTGCGCTGCAGCGGAACTTTGGCCTTCCCGCTCACCGCCTCCTATGCGATGTGCCCACAAGGTGGAACTCCACCTTGCACATGCTGGAGAGACTATGCTTGCAGCAGCAGGCAATAGTAGTTTCAGCTGCAGCACGCACGGGCCAGTCGCTCTGCGGAACAGCACCACTTCACCACCAACGATTGGGCCTCCATGCGAGACCTGTGTACCATATTGTGGTGTTTCGAGTACTCCACCAACATGGCCAGTGCAGATGACACTGTTCTCAGCATTACTATCCCACTTCTATGTGTCCTTGAAAAAACACTTTGGGCGATGATGGAAGAGGATGTGGCACAGGAAGAAGAGGAGGAGGAAGAGGGGTAATTTCCACGGTTATCAGGCCAGTCATTCACAAGTGGCTCGGAGGGTGGGTTCCTGCACCAGCATAGGCCAGGTATAAAAATTTTCAAGCCAGGGCACAGTTCTGGAGGATTAGGAGGAGGAGGAAGATGATGAGGAGGAGGAACCGTGTTCACAGCAGGGTGGCACCCAACGCAGCTCGTGGGCTTCACTGGAGAGTGGCTGGGGGGATACGGAGGACACAGATGATACACCTCCCACAGAGGACAGCTTTTCTTTGCCTCTGGGCAGCCTGGGACACATGAGTGACTACATGCTGCAGTGCCTGCTCAACGACAGCCGAGTTGCCCACATTGTAACTTGTGCTGATTACTGGGTGGCCACCCTGCTGGATCCCCGTTACAAAGACAACATGCCGTCCTTAATTCCCTCACTGGAGTGTGATCGGAAGATGCGCGACTACAAGCGCACGCTGGTAGACGCGCTTCTGAGGGCATTCCCAAATGGCACAGGGGGCTCAGTGGAAGCACAAGGCTAAGGCAGAGGAGGAGGAAGAGGCCACCAACGCAACTGTGGCACTGCCAGCCACTCAGAAGGCAGGGTTAGCATGGCCGAAATGTGGAAAGCCGAAATGTGGAAAGCTTTGTCAGCAGCATGCCACAACAAACAGCACCGCCAGCTGACAGACAACGTCTTACCTGGAGACAGCATTTCAGCAACATGGTGGAACAGTATGTGTGCACACGCCTACACGTACTGACTGATGGGTCTGCCCCATTCAACTTCTGGGTCTCCAAATTGGGCACATGGCCTGAGCTTGCCCTTTATGCCTTGGAGGTGCTGGCCTGCCCTGCAGCCAGTGTATTGTCTGAACGTGTTTTTAGCACGGCAGGGGGCGTTTTTACAGACAAGCGCAGCCACCTGTGCACAGCCAACGTGGACAAGCTAACGTTTATTAAAATGAACCAGGCATGGATCCCAAAAGACTTGTCTGTACCTTGTGCAGAATAGACATTTAGACCGGCCTCACGCAGCCATTGGTATACTTGTTTTTTTTTAATATGTCTCAATATTTTGGGGGCTACCCCAATTAGAAAAAAACACCAAACAAACAAAAAACAGTGTTGGCTACCTCCTCCTTCTCCTCCACCGCCACTTCCACCTACACTGCCATGGTCACGGCCTAGTCAACCTCTAGGCTCTTACTCCACATCCACCTCCTCCTCCCATTTTCATTTTTTTTTAATGTGATTTTAAGTTATTTCCCTATCCTCATTTGTTTGCAGGACACTTGTCCTACTCTTACCCCCATTTTGCTTCCTTTTTCAGCCCTCTAGCCCTTTCCAGGACTTTTTTACAGCCATTTTTGTGCCCAAAAGTTCAGGACACCATTGACCTCAATAGGGTCCGGGGTCAAGTTCGGTACCGAACCTGAGCTTTTCCACAAAGTTCGGCCGAACCAGACGAACCTGAACATCCAGTTGTCCGCTCAACTCTACTTCTCCACTGTTCCCAGTCATTCTAAACCTTCCATGGCTGGATCACTTGGAGTTCTGGATTAATCCAGTTCCAGTTCTCATACTGCCTGCCTACACCCGTACTGCCTCCCCCAACCCTGATGTGTCCTGACTCTGACCATGACTCCCGTCAGAAAGCGCCCCAAGCCTACCACGAATTTCTGGACGTGTTTTGCAAGCAAGGGGGGGCACGCTCCCTCCACACCGCTCCTATGACAGCCCAATTGAGCTTCTTCCTGGGGCAGAAATTCTGTTCAGATGGATCTTTCCTTTGTCCCAGAGGGAGTTAGGGGCCCTGAAAGATTACATCGATGAGAACCTGCAGAAGGGGTCCATCCGCCCATCTACGTCTCCAGCTGGTGCGGGAATCTTCTTTGTGGAGATGAAAGATCACACGCTCGGGCCGCGTATTGACTATCGAGACCTGAATAAGGCTACGGTGAAGAACCGCTACCCCCTTCCCTTAGTGCCAGAACTTTTTCAGCGCCTACGCTCTGCCACCATTTTCACAAAGCTGGATTTAAGAGGGGCATACAACCTCATTCGCATCCGGACGAATGAGAACGAGTGGAAAACCTTCCGCACCCGATTTGGGCATTATGAATACCTTGTCATGCCCTTCGGATTGTGCAATGCCCCATCCACCTTCCAGTTCTTCATCAATGATATCCTCAGGTGTTTCCTAGACATCTTTGTAATAGCTTATTTGGATGACATCCTTATTTTTTCCTCCTCACTTAAAATCCATCAGGAGCATGTCAAGAAGGTTCTCTGCTGCCTTCGCCAGCACAAACTCTATGCCAAACCCGAGAAGTGTGAATTTAAGCATCAGAGTATTCCGTTTCTGGGACTGATCATTTCCCCGGGAGGCATCGAGATGGACCCACAAAGAGTGTCGGCCATCCTGTCTTGGCCTGCACCTACCGATAAAAAGGGGGTCCAGAGGTTCGTTGGACTCTCCAATTTTTATCGTAAATTCATCTGGAACTTCTCAGCCATTATCTCACCCATCACCCAGCTCGCCAAGCAAGGGGTCCGGTTCCACTGGTCCCTGGGAGCACAAACTGCCTTTGCAACCCTTAAGGAACTGTTTACGTCAGTCCCTGTACTGTGCCACCCAGATCCAGCTCTTTCCTACATTCTGGAGGTGGACGCGTCAGAGAGTGCTGTTGGGGCAGTCCCCTCCCAACGTTCTGGCCTCAAAAGTTCAGTCCATCCAGTGGCCTTCTTCTCACGAAAACTTGCCCCGGCTGAAAGGAACTATGACGTGGAAGTTTGGGAACTCCTGGCCATTAAGGCCGCTTTGGAAGAATGGAGATGCCTGCTGGAAGTGGCGGCTCACCCAATATTGATCTACACGGATCACAAGAATCTCGAGTACCTCAAATCTGCCAAATGCCTCAGACCCCGCCAGGCCCGATGGGCATTATTTTTCTTGAGATTCTTGTTCCATATAACATACCGGCCAGGATCTAAAAATATAAAACCTGATGCATTATCACGCATGTTCGAGGATTCTAAGGAGTCAGCGACACCCGATACTATCCTGTCAGCTGGGAATTTCCTGCTTCTCCAAATGGACCTTTTGTTGCAGCTGAAGCAGGCCTCTATAGGAACTCCCTGCTCCATCAGGAACACCTTGCAGGTCAGAGAGGGTCTTTTGTGGAGAGGGAACCAAATCTTTGTCCCGAAAGAGGTCCAAGTAACCATCCTAGGTCTTTGTCATGATCATCCCTTAGCAGGGCATTTCGGGATCCACAAGACCTTAGAGCTGGTGCAGTGCACCTTCTGGTGGCCCGACCTGGAAAAGGACTGTAAGGAATACAGTCCTCTGCCAGTACCAGACCAACCTTGGGCCATGGTCTCTATGTACTTTGTAGTGAAGCTCCCTCCCTCTTAGGGCTGCACGGACATCTTCGTGTTGGTCGATCGGCTGACAAAGATGGCCCATTTCTTGCCCTTAAAAGGAACACCCTTTGCTCCAGAGACTGACGGGTATTCATTAAGGAGATTGTTTCTAACCGGGGGGTGCAATTCACCTAAAAATTCTGATCCTGAAAATAAAAGTGTCTCTATCATCGGCCTACCATCCCCAGTCCAATGGGCAAATGGAGCGGACAAACCAAACTCTAGAGCAATACCTCAGTTGCTTTTCATCATTTGTCCAAGACGACTGGGTGTCCCTTCTGCCGATGGCAGAATTTGCTTATAATAACTCTTGCCATTCCACCACCAAGCAATCTCCTTTCTTTGCGAACTTTGGTTTTCACCCCACTTTCCTGCCAGACTTGATCTCCGAGTCCTCCATGCCTGCTGTCCAAAGCACCCTGAACTTCTTTGCCCACAACAACAAACTGCTTCAGGAGGCTATGTGCTAGGCACAAGAAGACAGCAAAAGAATCTTCAATAGAAAAACGAGGGTGGAACTAATTTTACAAGCGTGAGACCGAGTATGGCTGGCTACAACCAACCTAAAGCTGGCATGCCCATCAAGGAAACTGGGGCCTAAATATGTGGGACCATTCGCTGTCAAAAGGAGAGTCAATGATGTTTCCTACGAGCTGTCTCTGCCCGAAAACCTTAAAATCCACCCAGTATTCCACGTTTCCTTATTGAAGCCTGTGGTACCAGACTCTTTTCCCGACTGTGAGACAGGTCCACCTGCACCTATAATAATTAATGGGGATGAAGAATTTGAGGTGGAGGCTGTAATGGACTGTAGAAGGAAAAAGGGGCAAATACAGTACCTGATTAAATGGAAGGTCTATGGACCCAAGGAAAATTCCTGGGAGCCCAAACAAAACCTAAATGCCCCGGATCTGGTAAATGCCTTTCTTCGCAGCCACCCGCAAAGTGAAACCAAATAGGCATCCAGAGGCTGCCCGTAAAGGGGGGGGGCAATGTCAGGAAGGCCGTCGGCTTGATCCCCCTCAGGAGAGGCATACCTGAAGACTTTTGCTTCCTTGGTGCCATTGGCGTGCGTTTGTGCGTGTGCCTGCATGTGCCAGAAAGCCATTTAAGCCTTGCTAATGCTCAGAGCGGGTGCTGTCTGATCTACAGCATTTACCCATGTCTATCTGTTGCCTGATATCTGTTCCTGATCCGTTACCGACCCGGCTTGTCCAGACCTTCCTGCTTTCTGCCTGCACCCGATCCCGGCGTGTCCCGACCACTCTTCTGCCTGCTGCTCTGTACCTCGCTGCCAGCTCGTTGCTGACCCTGCCTGCACCCGACTCTTCTCCAATGTCTGTGGCCATCCAGACCTCTGCAGCTTCCAGCTCCACAAGTCCTCTCCAGCCTCTCCAGATTGCTACTTCCTGGCTGCACCTCTAGCCCCGCAGGTCATCTCCATCTCCAGCAATCCTACAGACCTCCAGCTGGTGGACATTACCGGACTACCACAGGCACTCATACCTTCCCGTGCTCCTGCGGCCGCTGTCTCACTCCCAGCGGTCCCTCGAACCGGGGTCATAGGAGAGGCCACCCCCTGCCGTCAGACTCACTACCTGGTACGTAACAATACCATATCTTCTACACAATTCAGATAATGATGCAAGGGCATTCCCAGTCATCCCTCAGTCTCAAACAGTCTGAATTCATCCATTTCAGGTACATCCTATTATCATTTCCTGTGGGGAAGTAATTTGTACCTGTGAGGGGCATTAAGGGGCTATTATTTTTCCAGCTCTCGTTTTTCTGCAGATTGTCCCAAACCCTAAGAGTCTCTGTTGTAATTGAGGCTCGATCTTTATCTAGCCATCTATATTGCAGATGGTTTGCCCAAAATTGGAGTTACATATGCTTCCCTCCAGTTGCACCCACTTTTTCTGGGATGCACCTTGAGACCAATCAATTGTCCTCCGTAAGACTGCAGCCTCATGGTACTTCTCAAAATCTGGAAGAGACACACCACCCAATGTTTTTGGTCTTATCAAAGTCCCATACGCTTAATTATTTGCCTAAGGGTCTTAAAATATGCCCTCCGTATGGATATTTGAAGACTCTGAAAAATGTATAAAGCCCTGGGGAGGGTTACCATTTTGACCAAATTCATCCTGCCAAACCAGGATAGCCTATCCATAGGGTATACCTTCAAATCCTGCTTAATCCTGCTAAGCAGGGGTAGGTAATTATCTTGATACAAGTCTAGGTCCGCAACCACAAAAGATATCCCCAGATATTTCAGGCCCTTTCTCTTCCATGCAAAGGGGTATAGGGCTTCGAGCTCCCTACATGCTGCTGAGGGGACAGAGATGTTTAAAATTTTAATTAAATTTTAATTAAACTAGAAGTCGCCCCATACCTTTCCAACTCCACAAGAATATTTGGTAGCGTTTTGGAGGGATTAGATAGGTATAACATAATATCATCTGCAAATGCAGAGACCTTATGTTCCCTTCCCCCAATCTTCAGGTCCTCTATTTCAGAATTTGCTCGAATCATTGCCAGCAAAGTTTCAAACTAAAGCACAAATTCTGAAGCAGAGCCAGTTTGATACAGCTACAGCGGGCTTTCACCACCAACTTTATTTGTCCTCTGGAAAGTTTTTCTTCATCATCATTTTGTTTTTGTTTTTTCCTCTTCATTTTTTACTTGATATATGCTTCAGTGGCCAGCTCAAGAAATGTTGCTATTATATGTATTTTGAAGACTTTATGTATGCATCTATACCTCAATGTTATTGGTTGGATTGGTGGAGTTGGGGCAGCAGGTTGTTTATAACCATGTTTTTATGTTGTCTGTGGAATAATTTTTAATCTATATGGAATAAATATTTTTATTATACTTCATGAATTGGGAGCTGAGTTATATATAGAGAGATGTTGACAATTTAATGAGTATTGTAAATCCCATATCCATGTATTGGCCCTTTTTCTTTTGCACTTGTACTGTTGTTTTCAATGGGGCTGTAGGAGGTGGGAACCCCATAAAACACACAAAGTTTTCTTGAAGAAAGATTATTTTGAATGTTGGCAATTAAGCAGCTATTATTTCTATTATTCTATTTTAAGTGGAAGGTTCAAATTAGGCAAAATACTCTAAAATGCAGTGGCCATAACTAAGCTGAAATCCATAAAACCACAAAACTAGTTAGTACATGACCAAGAATATGCTGGAAAGAGGTTGTTTTGTTGCCTAGTAAATGTAAAAATACAAAATAAATAGGCACACGTTTTTAAAAAAGGCTGTTCTTTTTTGTTCCTCAGGGTGGATATTGATTGCTGTCTGGTATAGAATATTGAGCTCCTCTGTGTTATAAATGGGAACTATATTTAGCTCTGTATCGAATGTTTACAAATAAGTATATATTACATTTTGTAATTCCTAAATTAAATTCCGTTGCTTTTCAGATGGCTTATAGAGACGAGACTGTATGGTAAATCCCCCAACACATTTCAACTTCCCATGAAATGCCATTCCAGCCTTCTTCCATATCATGTAAGTGGCAATAGCAATTACTGAGGGCTTAGTATAGATCTCAGAAGCAATCCAAATGCAAATTTTACTGCACTGTGCGGTTATGTAACATGCAATGGAATGCTGTAATGATTATCAGGTTCATCTTATCCTGATCTGTAACTTAAGGACTTGACTCCACGGGTATTGAAAGAAACAATTATTTACCAGTGCTATTTATTCATGTACACATCACCCACTTCTAGAAGTTTTTTCAATTTGGAGCAAGAGCTGATCGGATGGCTTAGAGAAACCTGCTTTATATTTCATACCCTGAAAAAGTAACCACTTGTGCACAAAATAGATTCATCCATATCATATAGAAGATCAGAAGGAAATAACTACTTTGCAGCTAAAGAAGCAAGCTCAGGCACAAACCTATTATTAACAAGAGCAAATTCCCATAGTCAAGGCTGTAACGGAATCAGAGACTACTGCCATTTGGAAAAAAAAGATGTTAGGAAGGGAAACAATTTTCTTGATGATAGATCATTTATATTTTATTGTACCATGACTTCATTGTGTTTTCTTTGCATTAGCTCAGAAAATGATGCCTTTATCCAATATTAAAGTGATTGTAAAGTCAGTTTTTTTCAGGATCATGTATATATACATGATCCTTCACTTCCACCTGCAGGGGGCGTGTGCACACCGCCAGCGAGCCCCTTCTGCTGTGATTATTCACAGCAGAAACCGATCTGCGGGTGCCACACACTCAACATCCACTGGCACCGGCTGATTATCGGGCAGAGACTCAGAGCGGAGCTCTACCTATGTAAACAAAGCAGAGTTCCATTCAAACAGGGGAAAGGGATAGATTTTGTATTCCTGCAAAGTAGGGACTAAAACCGATCGCTTCCCCTAGTAAAAGCAGAATACTTAGTAAACACAAACCCTGGCTAGGCACACAGTTAACCCTTTGATCACTCTAGATGTTTAACCCCTTCCCAACCAGTGTCATTAGTACAATGACAATGCATATTTTTAGCACTGATCACTGTATTAGTGTCACTCGTTCCCGCAAAGTGTCAAAAGTGCCAGTTAGTGCGCGATTGTCCGCTGCAATATCGCAGTCCAGCTATAAATTTGCTGAACGCCTCCATTATTAGTATAAAAAAATAAAGAAATAAAAATTCCAGTATGTTTCCCATAGTTTGTAGATGCTACATTGTTTGCGTAAACCAACCAATATAAGCTTATTTGGATTTTTTTTACAAAAAACATATAGCAGAATACATATTGGGCTAAATTTATGAAGGAATTTGAGTTTTGATTTGTTTTGTTAGATATATTTTATAGCAGAACGTAAACATTTTTTTTTTCAAAATTGTCTTTTTTTGTTTATAGCACAAAAAAATAACAAATGCAGTGGTGATAATAAACCATCAAAATAAAGCTTTATTTGTGGCATACATTTTATTTGGGTAAAGCATTGTATGACCGTGCAATTTTCAGTTAAAATAATGCCGTGCTGTATCAAAAAAAGTGGCCTGATCATGAAGGGGGGTAAATCTTCCAGAGGTCAAGTTGTTAAAATACTTCTCTGGACCACTTGATTCTAAAACAGTAGAGAATCAACTTGGTTTGCATCTCCCCAAAACCTGCACATTTTACAGCACTAAGCATTATTTTTAGTTGTACAACTATATCTACCAAAAACCTTGCTTTTTATGGGTCCTAAAATGCAGAGAAAGAGCACCATGCCGTTTGCATTTTTAATCTCTAAATCCCCTTTCACACCGAGGCGCTTTACAGGCATTATTTAGCTAAAAATAGCTCCTGTAAAGCGCCTCTTAATTAAACTCAGTGTGTCCTTTCACACTAGGGCGTCGCGCTTGCAGGAGAGTAAACAAACTTCCACAAGCAGCATTTTTGGGGGGTGCGGCAGAGGTGTGTACACTGCTCCTCCACCACCCTGCCATTGGAATTAATGGGGAGCGCTGGCACACCTTTGGCATTTTTGGGGCGGTGCGGGAGAGGTGTATACACCGCTCCTCCACTGCCCTGCCTTTGGAATGAATGGGGAGTGCCGCCACACCTTTGGCATTTTTGGGGCGGTGCGGGAGAGGTGTATACACTGCTCCTCCACCGCCCTGCCATTGGAATGAATGGGGAGCGCCGGCACACCTTTGGAAGCGTGGCACGCTGGTGCTTTTAACCCCTTTTTAACCCCTTCTTAGGGGTCAAAATCGCCCCGCTGCTGCCTGAATAGTGACGCCAAAGTGCTGCTATAACAGCGGTAAATCGCTGCTAAACTATCGGCTCTTTATCGCTAACGCACAGGCGGCCCCAGTGTCTAACCGGGGGAATAGACAGCACTGCACTTAAACGTCACAACATTGTGTGATGAAGAAGAGTGGGGAAGAAACCTTGCATACTCCATCAACAAACAATGAAACAATCATTGACCCGTTCTGTTCTCAGTCTGCTCCAGTGCAGGCCAATAAGACACATTCCTCTACGACCTCTTCTGCTATTTCAGACTGTACTAGAGCTTTACAGATTGATTTTCTCAAGTACTGCCCATCCAGGAGGCTTCTAGATGTCTGGTGCTGCCTTACTGATCTCCACTCAAAAAATGTTTAATGCTAATTTTGTTTCTGCAATTGCAGTTGTCACTAAGCAAGAAAAAGGGAAATGCACTGATCACTTACGAAAGAAAATTTAAACAATTGTCAACAGTGAAGTCCAATATCAAGGACCTGAAAGTGAAGACCTTGGAAAGAGATCAGCTCCTATCAAGAATAAGGGTATAAACATTGAGGGGAATCTCCCAGCCACTTTGTTTACAAACATAACAAATCAGCTGGGAAAAGTCAGTTAGCTGCAAATTTTCTATTTCTAAATGTCACATTTGCTTCAGTACATAATACAGGTGTGTCATTTTACGTGCATGTATCTTTCACACTGCATGCGTCTTTCACACTGATACGTTTTTCCTGCGTTTTTTACCTTGCAAGAAAAATGCAAGAAAAATGTTTCCCTTTAAATCCTATGGGACCTTTCACACCACTGCACTGTGGGTGCGAAGCATTTTGAAAAGTCCTGAATGCTGCATTTTTCAACGCAGCTACCCTTTGAAATAAATGGAAACTGCAGCAAATGCATTTTTGGAGCATTTTTGAATCACTTATTCATTTTTCGCATCTGAAACACAGCAAAATAAGCGTTTTTACTACAGCGCAGTGGGAAAGTGCCCTAAGGCTCGGTTCACACTGCAGCGATGTGGGAACCGTGTGAATCCACTGCTGGTTGCCGCATTGCTAGGCTCCCGGATGCAGTTCACACTGCCCTATGCGAACTGAAGGGAGGTGTCAGTACATTGTTAACGACACCCAATTTTCAGTTCGCATATCGCAGTGCGATCTGCAAACTCGTACAGGAATCGGATCGCATGGTCTGAACCACCATGTGATCCAATTCTGACCCTGAGAACAAAAAGGGTCCTGTGCGAGTCTGATCCGATTGCGATCCAATCTCAGCCATACTATCTCTATGGCTGAGATTGCATTGTAGAGAGATCGCATGCGGCCCGCTCATTAGGGGTGCAGGGGTGACGCCCCCCTAATCCATGGCCCCGTCCCTAATCTCCATACAGGGCGCCGGATGCATGGATTTTAATGTGGGTTTTTTTTCCTTTAAGCTCGTGATTAGAGCCTGAGGCTCTAATTGGCTTCAAAAAGGGTAGACTCAGGGCGCAGAGCACTGTGCCCCAAGCCCACCCACTTGTGAGATTAGCAAATTAATATTCGCTAATGTCTTCCTTCTTCTCCTCCTGGCCAATCAGGAAGCGGGTCCTGAGACCTGAGTCTTAGGACTCCCAGCCAATCGGGTCTCAGGACCCACTTCCTGTTCAGCCAGGAAGAGAAGCAACGGCCCCCGGCTCTTCCCTCCACAACCTCCTCCCCGCACCTCCCCGCATAAAGTAAGGCCATGGATCACCACCTTACCGATCGTTCGAGCGCCAGTGGGGGGTTAGTGTGAGCAAGTGCTGGGGGGTAGTGTGAGTGGGGGGGGGCAGGTTTGCTTGCTCCCCACCCAAAATTTTGAGCACCAGCCACCACTGCTCATCACTAATCATATTTAGCTTTTATTCAGGCTTTAAACAGTTTCCAGCTAATACAAAACTTTCTTAAGTCATCCTAAAATAGGCATTTGGGCATCAATGTATTCTCTAACTACTTGCGCCAGTCTTAAACTGCAGTCAGGAAAGGGAACCATCAAGTAACTTTGATGGAGCCTTAACTCCATCATTTTCACATAATATACTTATCTCAGTGACAATTCACAAATGTACCCCTTCAGCTTCTGTTGCTTCCTTTAGAAGTTGCTCAATGTTGGCTTTCATCGTTACATGGTGGAAATGGCCTCTTTCTGGACCAAAATCATTTGATTCTTAGCTACAATTTTCAGCAATACTTTCTGCTCCTATGTGTCCCTCTCATAGGAGACAAGTATCAAAAACCACTGCCATAAATTAAAGCCGTATTAAACCCAAAAACAAAAATGTACTATCTTGCAGCTTACCAATTCTCAAAGTAGTGTTAAACCCAAAGCCAAAAATGTAATATATTGCAGCTTAACCATTATTAGATGTGGTGGCTGATTTTTTTTTTCTCTTTTAAGGCCCCTTTCACACATGCTGTCCGATCAGGCCCACCTATCCGTTTTTCAGGCTGATGCTCCATTCACTTATATTGAGTGACGGATGTCTGAGGTGACATGTCCGCTGACATCTGCCGCTGTGCAATCCATTCTGCTAAATCCAGATGGAAGGAAACCCTATTTTCCATCCATCTGGCGGACCGGATGAAATATCTAATCTCCCATAGAGGAAAGCGGTGCTCTGACAGGTCCATCTCTGCACAGTGAGTGGAGACCCATGTGTGAAAGGACCCTTAGACTTTTTTTCCCCTCCACTCTGGATGAAGGAGCATGGGGGGCACATTTGGACAGCAGCATTGTCAATCTGGGGGGAGGGGAGTGTTTAAATGAACTTATAAACTGAAACCAAACTCCAGCTAGTGCTTTATATGCAGTTACAGCAAACAGCTGTTTTCCTTTTGGGATAAAGGTTTTGCATAAATAAATTAAAGTGCATCATTGTAAGCAGTCATTTCTGTCTTAAATGGTTTGTCTCATCCCTGTATCTGATACATCTGAAAAAGAGCTTGTTCTTTTGAAAAATAACTGACTTGTTTTTTTTTTTTTCAAAATTGTCGCTCTTTGTTTGCTTAAAGCTTATAAAAACCACAGAGGTGATAAAATGCCACCAAAAGAAAGCTCTATTTGTGGGAAAAAATTACTCAATTTTTTTTTGGGTACAGCGCAGTTGTCAGTTAAAGCGACGCAGTGCCATATTGCAAAAAATGGCCTGGTCATTAAGGGGGCAAATCCTTCTGGAGCTGAAGTGGTTAAAGAAACTGAATTTATTAAGTAGGATAGGATCAATAGATATAAGTTGTCCATATAGTGAACTTGGTGTTGAGTTATTCACTTTAAGGTCATTACAGAGGATAAGGGGGTGCTCTTTACATTTGGAGGAAAACAGATTGAATCTCCAAATATGGAAAGGCTTCTTCACAGTAAGAGCTGTGAAAATGCGGAATAGACTTCCTCAAGAGGTGGTTGTGGCCAGCTCAGTAGATTCTTTTAACCACTTCAGCCCCGGAAGGGTTTCACACTTTAGGACCAGAGCGCTTTTTGCGATTCGGCACTGCCTCACTTTAACTGGCAATTGTGCGGTCGTGCGACGTTGTACCCAAACAAAATTTGTGTCCTTTTTTTCCCACAAATAGAGATTTCTTTTGGTGGTATTTGATTACCTCTGCGTCATTTCTGATCGCCGCTATAAACAAAAGAAGAGCGATAATTTAGCAAAAAAACCCAAATTTCTTACTTTTTCCTAAAATACAAATCCAAACATAAAACACATTTTTTTCCATCGGTTTTGGCCGATTTATATTCTTCCTCATATTTTTGGTAGAAAAAAATCACAATCGGCGTTTATTGATTTTTTTTGCGCAAAAGTTGCCGCGTTTACGGATGATGAGAATTCATTTCTGGGGTTTTTATTTTTTTATTTTTTACTAGTAATGGCGGCAATCTGCGAGTTTTAGAGGTACTGCGATATTGCAGCTGACATGTCGGACCATTTTGACACTTTTTTGGGACCATTGGCATTTATACAGTGATCAGTGCTATAAAAATGCACTGATTACTGTGTAAATGTCATTGGCAGTGAAGGGGTTAACCTGCAGGGGGCGCTCTAAGGGTTAACTGTGTTCCCTGGGCGTGTTCCAACTGTATGTGGGCTGCCCTGGCTGGGGGAAGGAGGTGATCACGGCTTCCATATACAGGAAGCCTGTGATCACCGCCCTTCCCCCTCTAACAGAATGGAGATCCGTGTTTACTTACACGGACCTCCGTTCTTTCACTGCAGGGGGGCATCACGAGTAGCTGGCGGCGATCAAGTCCACCCTACCCGCTCCCTGGCTCCCCCCGGACACAGTGAGCGGGCGAGCGACCCTCCGTCGGCGCACGTGCGCTCACAGTGAGAGATATTGCAGCTGCCGTCATATCACGGCGGTTTGCGATATCGAGGCACTTTGTCGCTGTCAGACGCAGGTCGGCAGTCGGTAAGTGGTTAAGAAAGACCTGGATTCTTTCCTAGATACACATAATATAACTAGATACTAATATTTAGAGGTAAAGTTGATCCAAGGAAGATCTGATTGCCTCTTGGGGATCATGCTTTATTGGGAGTTTTTGCCTTTCTCTGGATCAACTGTGGGTATAGGTTTGTATATATAGGATTTTATTTTTTTCCCTTCTATTGGTTGAACTGGGTGGACTTCTGTATTTTTTAGACCAGACTAATTATGCAACTATGCAACTACTAAATTATATAACAGCCTTCAAAGTTTTAACATATGTGGTTGTATGCATTTTCCAATCTTCCATTGCCATAGATTTGTAAGCTTCCTTGACCTAGCACAGAACACAGTCCCCATAATAGATTCTATCTAGTAAGTAACATATGTCTTCGGTGTCTCAAGGCTAAGAAGTTTTACATTTGTTATAAAAGTAAGACACGTTAATATTAGGCCTGGATACCATAGTAGACATTGAGGCTTGTTTACAAAGGGATTAGGCAAATTCACTTAGCAATGAACCGTGTGTATTTACTTTGAATAATACAAAGCTCTATTTTCTTTAAAACTTTAGCATGTGAAGGCAAGTTTAAAGCAAACAAATAAACAAACAGAATTTTGCCATGTACATAATTGGAGAATCGTACACACCACCAGTTATTTTTGGTTGAACAAAAAAAAAACCTGTCAGCTCAAGTCGAAGCCACGGTCCTAACAATCCGATGTTAGTACAGCGATCTCCTCTGCTAAGTTATTGTGTTCTAACATTTTTAGGTAAAGTTGATCAGGGTGTATCCGATTGCCTCTCGGGGGATCAGGAAGGAATTTTTACCCCCGTTATAGCAAATTGGATCACGCTTTGCTGGGGTTTTTTGCCTTCCTCTGGATCAACTGTGGGTGAAGGATTGTATATGGGATTGTTTGGTTATATACAAATTATTATTATTATTTTTTTTTTTTTTTTGATTGAACTAGGTGGACCTTTTTCAACCTGACTAACTATGTAACAATGTTCTGATACTGGTCAACGTTCTCAACCACCGGCTGAGAGCTCTGACCGGGAGCCTGTCGGCAGACCTAATTCAGTCATGAGCCTTCTGTCGGACCGGCTGCCATACACACAAACCAAATGTTGACCAGTTTCTATTGAATCGGTCGATGCCAATCGACATTTGGCCCATGTGTATGGGGTTTAATGCTATGAACTAAGCTAAGTGAACATTCACCCTGTAGGTGAACATTTTTAATGCCTTAGCAATTGAGTTTCTTTGGTTATTTGTGTGATCTGAAATATGAAAAGATACCTAATCTGAGAACATCAGGTTCGCTTGAATCTTGGACTCTTAATCCTATTCCCATACATATGATAGTATAATAGTTTCCTGGATTGTTGCAGATTGGATGTGAATCATAGGTATGCAGTTCAGCAACAGCTGGAGAATCATATGATATAAAAGCTGCATTTCTACCATCTGCTTTGTATATATAAACCAACTCACATAAACATATTCATTTCCAGATCTGTTATGCTTCAGCAATAACCCCAGGTTGTTCTGTACTTTGTTTTTGGACAGTGACTCAGCACTTCTTTAAATTATGGCAGCTAATTCTATTACTGCCACATGCATACTACTAATCTCTTAAAACTAATGAGCACAAAGGCTTTTTGTTCAAGCTAAACACATACCTGTTGTATAGAAGGATATCTGGCTTCCAAATTTGTCCATCTGGGAAACGAACATTTTTCACTCCAGGGTATTCAGACACATTCCATTGTAAATAGTAATCTGTCCAATACTGAAGTGTAAAAGAAAAAAATGGATTAAAAGCACTTTTCTGTTCACACTCCCTAGGGAGTTATATAACACCCAACAAAATGTATAGCTGTCATTCAAAACAGTATTACTTAACTGGCAGGGAATAAAATGCCTGAAAGAAGAGGACTTTCCCTACCTTGAAAATACCATTAGGAAGCACATTTTACGAGTCAGGGGCCATGATCTAGCTGCAGGAAAAAGCTTATAAATGGACAAAAATCCAGTGTGCCTGCATGTAAGATTACATACTGCATGGAGCATGCAATTGCTGAGCAGCTGATTGTTTAGAAAAAATGGACAATAACTCTGATTGCATTTCTTTTTCAAGGAACAGAACGGAAACTGTTTTCTTTGTTCCAAAATGTATCATTGTGGTCATGGTCAATTAAAAACTCCTGGATGTTCCCCTGCTTTTTTTCACGAATGATCAAAATCATGCTTTACAACAGCTCTTAGAAAAAAATAAAAATAAAGGGGGCAAGAACATACTGTATATGAAAAATATTTATACTATTGAAAAATAAGGTGATGGTTTTAAGGCTTTTAAAAGAAAGCTGTGATAATGTACATAAAAATGTTGTATGTATTATTATGTATTCTTTGTGTAATATGGCTCTACAAGGGAGGGTGCTCTACATTTAACAGACTGCCTGTTGCAGTCCCGATCATTGTTCCTTCAACAATAAAAAAAATATTGTTATTGTAATTTCTAATTCAACAAACTGAACAATGTCCCTTTAAGGTAAAAATAAATAGTGAGGGGAAAAGGTTGAAAGCTCAAAATGTGCCCACACATGGTAAGAACCAGCTGACCTTTATCTTAATCATCAGCTTATTAACAGATCTTGGCATATACAATGTGACCGTGTTTGTAACATTCCATTTTTCAGTTCCCCAATAAATCTGCTGTATTTTGCAATGAAAGCCACATAAAGGTCCTCATGTGATCTTTACCTACACAAGCAAAAGTAGGCATATACCACTGATAGGAAGGGAAATAGTATTCAAGGCTTACATGGGTCAGACATTGACACATTGGGGGAGATGTACTAACACTGGAAAGTGCAAAATCTGGTGCAGCTCTGAAGGCAATCCAATCACCTTCTAGTTTTTATTGTCAAAGCTTAATTAACCGGTTCCCGACCGCGCGCTGCCTATTTACGGCGACAGCGTGGACGTAAATAGGCGGCGATTTATGGACAGGCAGCTAAGGGGACCTGATGTCCGCCTGGCAAGCTGCGATGAGCTGCCAGAGGGAAAGAACGGGAACCGCCGATATAAAAAAAGGCGGTTCCCTGTTCTGACAGGCGGCATCTAAGAGATCTACTGACCCCAGTGACTGGGATCAGTTCGATCTCTTATGCCCCTGGTAGCCCAGCCCCCTCACAGTTAGAACACGCCTAGGGAACACAGTTAACCCCTAGATCTCCCCTGCAGGTTAACCCCCTTACTGCCAATGACATTTATACAGTAATCAGTGGATATTTACATTTCTGATCGCTGTATAAATGTCATTGGTCCCAAAAAGTGTAAAAAATGTAGAAAGAAAGAAAAGGCAAGCATGTCAGACGAAGGCCTAAAAACAAGTGAGTAATACTACATATTTAGACTTGAGAAACATGAAAATGTTTGTCTTAAAAGTAGTAGACTGGCTAATTGATTCATAGTGTGGAAATAAAATATTCTGTTCAAATGTTACATGCTTCTCATCCATAGGATGTATCTGTACATCCTTGGATGGGAGCAGTGATATTTGGGTAATGGCTGCAACTACATTCATGACCCACATATCATTTTGTTCAACTAGAAATTCCCTACAATTTTATAGTGATCCAAGTGGCTATACAGCTGTTGGATCACTTTTGCAGGTGGTGGATTGGGGTGCTTCCCCCTCTCACCACAAGCTCTACCGTCTGACTGGGGAACCTGGTACCAATGCAATCTGTTGCATAGGATCACCCTAGACAGAGTGAGAGGAACTTCCATTCTTCCTCTGCTTCTGTGATGTCCAAAGCCAGAATAGACAAGGATTTTGTTACCAGTTTGAAATATTGGTTTGATCAGATGCTTTGGAAGACAGAGGAGAGATATGGGTCTCTCCATAAGAAGGACCTGTTATGGCCCATGCTATCACAAGAGATGATGTTCATCCTTTGTGGTAGCAATAAAGGTCAATTAAGATAAAAAAAGAATGTAAAGGTACAGTGTCACAAATTTAAATAAAATAAATAATAAAATAAAAATTTAAAACATTTTTAAAGTGCTCAAATGCAAATGTGAATGGTCACATAGGTCCCACACACATATGTAAAGGTGATGGAAACACACATGTGAGGTATTGGGGTGAACATCAGAGTGAGAGCAATGAGTCTAGCACCAGACCTCCTGTGTAACTCTAAACTGGTACTCTGCCTATGGATAATTTAATGTAACATAGTTTGTCCTCATTCAACGGGTGTGCACAATTTTAAAGCGTGACATGTTGGGTATCTATTTATTCAGCATAACACCATCTTTTATATTTTACCAAGATGTATCTATGATACTCTGTTTCCAATACAATTCATTAAAGTGTATTTTTCCTGAAAATTTGGGTTTGATAAACTGCTGCAAAAATATTGTTGTAACGCTGAGGCTGGCATGTGGTGCAGTCTGATTGGATTGCTGCAGTGCCTATGTGCTGAACAGTGACATTACATAAAGGTCAATCCACCATCAAATCCACCATTTTACATTGCATTGCCATGAAAAAAAGTATGGCCTGCTGTACTTTTTTTCACTACATACTGCCCGCACACCACCACAACCCAGTGGTGTGAACAAGGCACACAAAAGACCAGGCATTTTGCACAAAGGATTGTGCTGGAATAGTCGCCCAACACAGTCCAATCACACCTGGTCTGAATGGATCCTTATAAGGTAATATGTACATATACGCAAAAGAATTTGGTGCACAAAGCATGGATGTATCTCCTCTGTGGCATTGAGTAACATATAAATGAACATTGTAGCCTGAGTTCAGATTTAACGTTCAGACTATAATTTGTTCACAAATAGACTTGATTTTTTTATTCCATTGATGGCTGAGATTAAACTTTATGTTTTACTTTCAAGTGGTCACTTTTATCACCTTGTAGCTTCCAGGCACAGTTTTACAGTAATTATTTCAAACAGCATTCAATGCACATAGATATTTAAATAAGGTATACAAAGACAGTGATGATGCTGAATCACAATTCTATTCAGTCCCAGGAAACTGGTGCAGTCAGTTATTCTTCAATGGCAATTTTACTACCTTGACATGGAGGATAAAACATTTTCAGATTATAGCAAAACACATTCTATTCAATAGAAATAAATGAACCATCATTTAAGGGACAGTAAAAATAGTTATGGCTCTGTTGAGTGAACAGGAGAACCAAAAGGTAAAAAAAAGGTTAATGAAATGTTGAGCAATGTTGAGATGTTTTTCTGTGTATGCTGATCCACCTGATTTGAGAGGATATGTTCTGTTTTAAAAGACATTTTGATTCTCTGCTACTGAAAAATATAATCATTTTTTAGAGTTAAAGTGTTACTAAACCCAGGACCCTGCATTCACTATATCTGGTCTCCCACAGTACACAGAACATGGAAATGCAATAGTTTTAGTAATTATAAACTGCTAAATACCTTTTTTTATCAGCGGTTCGAGCAGAAGGACCCCTAACCCCTTGTCCAGACAGTGCTGATTGGCTCTGTGCTGATCACATGCACTCTCCCAAGAAAAAAAAAAACTCTCTAGCAATACACAACAAACTGAGCATCTGCTGCTTGTTCCCTATCCTCTGTACTATCCGGAGATGAGTTGGGGACACTGGAAGAAGGTGAGGATCAGAGGAGACATGATCAAACAGCCTTTTTACACATTGTAGAGGATTAACCCGTTAGGTTCCACAGTGAGTATAACAAGCATGCTTTACTGCATATACAAACTGATTTTACTGTTTTGGGTTTAATAACACTTTAATTATAGCATGCAATGTCACGCTGCAGTTTCCAAAGCAAGCAAAATATTTTTTTGTATTAAGAGAGGTATGGACTGCAGATATACTGCATACTACTGCATATATGCACTTTCGCCTAGCAGCAAAAGGGTCGCAGGTTCGAATCCTGACCACGACACTACCTGCCTGGAGTTTGCATGTTCTCCCTGTGCCTGCGTGGGTTTCCTCCCACACTCCAAAGACATGCTGGTAGGTTAATTGGCTCCTGTCTAAATTGGCCCTAGTATGTGTATTATGAATGTGAGTTAGGGACCTTAGATTGTAAGCTCCTTCTGATGTGAATGTACAATGTATTTGTAAAGTGCTGTGTAAATTGACGGCGCTATATAAGTACAACCTAGAAATAAAAAATAAAAAAATATACAGACGGATTATACTGTTGTGGGTTTAGTAACACTTAAAGTTAAGCCTAGCAGTACACTTTGCTCTTTGGATTCTTTATTTCCCATGAAAGTTGCTTTATAGCTGAATGCAACTTTCTATACATTGTCCAGTTTGCAGTTGACTGCTGTGTCTGTACCTCAATGAAGGATTACAGTTGCCCATACTTGGAGAAGGTCATGAAACTGCTTTCTCAAGAACATTTGTCCTACATGAATTTTATGTGGTGAGCAGACATATCTTGTGTAGAGTGGCGGGATCTCAGTTTGTAACAGAATTCCTAAAGCTGAAGTTTAGCTATGGCAATTTTTACATAACTATATTGGTCCAGCTTGGACCGATGTAAGTATGTATGTGCCATGCGTGTGGGATCTCTGTGGAAGCTGGAAATCACTGTAGTAGGTACCACTACTGCAGTGATTGCTGCTAGCTTCTGGGTCCCATGCTGAACGGCTGCCCTACTGCTTACTGAACAGAAGAGATCGCCCATGCAACCCCTGAAACCATTTAGATAATACTTTCCATATTATCAATGAATGCAAAGTTTTCTGTGATTGGACAAGGTGAACATTGTGACATCACTTCCTTCCCTCCCCACCTCATCCAATCAGAGGATGCTTTGCATTTGCTAAGAAAGTGAAAAGCATTTTCTGAATGGCAACCATGCCGAGCGGCTGACATCTTGTGTTCATAATGGAGAGGCGGGGCAGTAACATCACACTCTCCACCTTGTCCAATCAGAAAATGCTTTGCATTCTTTGAGAAAATGCAAAGTGTCCTCTGAATGGCACCCATTCTAAATAAGAGACCTGCTGTGTTCAATATGTAGCACGGCAGTTGCTTGGCATGGACCCAGAAGCTAGTGGAAATCTTTATAGCAGCATTACCTATTACAGTGATTTCCAGCTTCCACCGGGATCTAACATGTATGGCACATGCACATTCTTATATTGGCCCAAGCTGGATCAATGTAACTGTAAAAATTGTCATACCTGGAATTCAGTTTAAAATCAATGTGTCCATAATAGGTAGATTGAAGCCTATTTATTGCAGACTGACTTGATCAATAAATTAATTACCTGCTATTTCTGTAACATTTTGATTTTAGCAAAGTAAAAATGATTTTCCTTAGCAGCCAATCTTTTACCTTTCATCTTCTATTCTGACCTAAACATGGAGAAGCTAATTGATTGTTGGTGCCACCAGTCCTTTCACATACTCTAAAATCTGAAGCTAAACGTATGTTTCATTAATTAACATCTAAGAACAAGAAAAAAATATGTCAGATTTAAAAACATATTAACAAAAAAAACCTTCAATATTATTGAAAGAAAATTTGATTTTTGCTATCAGCCTACATGAATGGGGATAAACAACGTTTTCATACGCAAGCATGGTTAAATATTCAAACCAGGAGAAATATAATAGATAATTCAAAATCTACTTACAGATTTAAAATTCTTTATCGGTTTAGAACTGACAAGAAATTATGCTGCAAATGACTGGCATTTAAGGTAATTCACATAATTCATGTCATTTGAGCATTTCCTTTTCTGTATTCCAATAAATTTGCAGCTTTAAAAAGAACAATTTCTCTGATTGCCGTATTTATTTCTGTAAACCTGTTTGGAAAAGCTTGCTAGGGGCGTGAAAATGAAAATCCTAAAATGAAAAATGGTTCATTGGCATGTGTTTGTCAGATTTTAGCCATTGGCTCATTATAAGTACGTATATCAGATATCTGTGCACTGTGTGACCAGGAGAACAAAAAAGAAACACTAGACTCTTGCCAGGAAGGTAAAATGAAACAAAAGCAGACTATAGCCATACAAATATGGTCACCACCGCATCCCAGTCAAGGAGAGAGTTTAATTATTTAGCTAAAATGGCCTTTGATGTTAAAGCCCAAGAGCACATTCTTACCTCCACTTCACTCCCCTGCTGCTCCATTCAGCCACTGAAAGTGATGAAAGCTTTAGTTCTAGCTTGCACAGGGTTGAAGGCTGTCTCCCTGACTCCCTAGGAGAACATTAAGACGCTACACCAGTATTGTCACATAAAAGAGAGGAGAGTGGGTCAAGTGTTCCTCCATGCCTAGCCCTACTATTTTATTCTTTTCTGCTGGTGGTTGAACAGAGAGGAGGGTGAGTAAAATGTATGTTCTGCTGGGGTAGGGATTATTTAAAGCAACTTGATCTTTTCAGTGTCAAAGCACACGTTTTTTTTAAGTGTGTTTATTATGACCTCCTCCAAGAAGTTTTCACAAAGAGGAATCAAAAACTGTTTTTTTTTTATTTAATTGAAATTTGTTTACTGAACACCAATCATTTAAAATCTAACACCATGTTTATTTTCACTTTAAACCACTTAAAGCGGAGTTCCACCCAAAAGTGGAACTTCCACTCGTCGGATTCCTCCCCCCCTCAGGTGTCACATTTGGCACCTTTTGGGAGGGGGGGAGAGGATCCTGTCGAAGACAGGTGTCCTTTTCCCCAACATCTAGGAGCCCTGGGCCGCTGACGTCACAGCCCAACTCCCTCCTCCTCCTTCGCCGCTGGCCAGATAGAAAGCACAGCGGCAGCTCGTGCATGTGCAGTAGGGGCCCGGGGTGAAGCCGAATGGCTCCACTGCCGGGTTACCTTGTGCTCAATGGTGGCGGCAGCACTCAGCCAGCTGATCCGAAGATCGGTGGCAGTGCCGACATAACTGGACTCCAGGACAGGTAAGTTTCCTGAAGTTAAAAGTCAGCAGCTACTGTATGTGTAGCTGCTGACTTTTAACTTTTAAAGGGACGGTGGCACACCTCCGCTTTAAGGACCGCCCCACGTACATATACTGTGGCAGGGCGGCCCTTAAGCACAAAATCACGTACCGATACTTGATTCCTCAAAACGGCTCTGGGGCACACGCGATGGTCGCCGGGACCTGCCGCTCATTTGTAGGAGAGGCAGAACGGTGGTCTGCCTATGTAAACAAGGCGGACAGTTGTTCTGCCAGAGAGGGAGAGAGAGATCTAGTGCTCCTGCTAATCAGGAACACAGATGTCTCTCTTTCTCCAGTCAGTCCATCTCCCACACAGTTAGAAATCACTCCCTAGGAGCACACTTAACCCTTTGATCGCTCCTGATATTAATCCCTTCCCTGCCAGTGTCATTTATACAGTAACAGTGCATTTTTTTTAGCACTGGTCACTGTATTGGTGCCCCTGGTCCCCAAAAAGTGTCATATTTGTCCGCCGCAATGTCGCAGTCCCGCTAAAAATCGCTGATTGCCGCCATTAATAGTAAAAACAATTTTAAAAAATAAAAAGTCCATAAATCTATCCCATAGTTTGTAGATGCTATACCTTTTGTGCAAACCAATCAATATATGCTTTTTGGGGGTTTTTTTTTCAAAAATATGTAGCAGAATACCTATTGTCCTAAACTGATAAAGAAATATTAGACTTTTTACATTTTTTATTGGATATTTTTTTAGCAGAAAGAAAAAAATATTAGTCAGTCTTTTTTTGTTTATAGCGCAAAAAATAAAACCCGCAAAGGTGATCAAATACCACCAAAAGAAAGCTCTATTTGTGGAAAAAAGGACATCAATTTTTTTTACAGTACAGTGTTGCATGTTCGCACAATTGTCAGTTAAAGCAGAGCTGAAGTGGTTAATAGTTCACTTGGGCCAAGCTAGCCCAATTGAACTAATTCCCTTACTAATAGATGCACCCACTGTCAGCACTGAATAAACTGAATGTAGCATTAGCTACATACAGTATACAGTGCTGTGTTCTAGCAATGGTATGGGGTCTTCCCACATGCTGCCGGAAAGAAATAAAGTTAGACTCAGCACTTCTTAGCCTTGTAATTTTATTAATGAATATGAGGTTTCCTTTAATTTGCTGTGGAGAGGTGGCCAGATCACGTGACAATCTCCACCTCAGCAGAGGAACTGTTTTATTAATTTATAAAAAAAAACGCAGGGCTTTCTACAAATGGCTGAGCAACACTCAGCCAATTTCTATTTCCATTTCTTCCAGCAGCAGACGGAAGTCCTCTTACCACATAAAGCTATATACTGTATGTACACTATATTGTCGAAAGTATTGAGACACCTGCCTTTACACCAGGGGTGCCCATCCTTTTAAAGAGCTTAAGCTCTTGGTAACCAGTTGTGGGCCACAATGAGTGGACTCTGCATATGTAGAGTGGATATGTACACAGCCCCCTCTACTCTATGGGCCCTCCAATCCGTTCTACCCAGACGGAAGGGGACGGATCCCCTTCTTTTTCTTTTAGTGGATCGAATGGGAGGTAGGTAGGTGTAAACGGACACAAGTGAGGTGAATGGAGGGACTAATTGGGTCAGACCGATTGTGTAAAAGAGGCCTAAGGTTGCTTTCAAACTGATGTGCTGCAGTTTACTGCAATACAGAGCACCTGTGGCTTTCCTGCAGGTTAGCTGCACTTTGGCATAGACTTCTATTATATCCTGCAGATGTAGTGCACTTTCTGAAAGTGAACCAAACCCACAGATAATAACAGAAGTCTATGACTCAGTGCAGGTAACCCGCGGGTGTTCTGCCTTGCACCTGCGAATTAGTTGGAAAGCAGCCCAGTAACCACAGAAGAAAACAGATGGCCATATATACATTGTGATTTTAGTAATAAACTTACCTTTAACAACAGTCTTCCATTCAGGTATCGCTGGCTGTTGCTGTCCCAGGCAGAGTGCATTTGGTATCACTCCGCCTGTGACAGGAGGCGGTGCTATACTGGAAGTAGTGGCTTATACCTCTCTGCTTCACAGCTGCTTGCATCCTCTACCGCCACCTTCATTTACAACACTTATGCTCTGAGATGGCAGGACGACAACCCACGATTTGGGCTTGCGAACCAGCCATCCCAGAGCAGGAGGTCGTGGGCCACATCAGGGGGCTCCGCAGGCCACATGTGGCCCCCGGGCCACTGGTTGGGCACCTCTGCTTTACATGAACGTGAACTTTAATTGCATCAAAGTCTTAGTCCGTAGGGTTCAATATTGAGTTGGCCCATATATAAAAGCTTCAACTCTTCTGGGAAGGCTGTCAACAAGGTTTAGGAGTGTGTCTATGGGAATGTTTGACCATTCTGCTCTAATTCATCCAAAAGGTGTTCTATTGGGTTGAGATCAGGCCAGTCAAATTCCTCCACCCCAAACTCGGTCATCCATGTTGTTATGGACCTTGCTTTGTGCACTGGTGCGCAGTCATGTTGGAACGAGAAAGGGCCATCCCCAAACTGTTCCTACAAAGTTGGGAGCATGAAATTGTCAAAAATGTCTTGGTATGCTGATGCCTTAAGAGTTCCCTTCACTCGAACTAAGGGGCCAAGCCCAACCCCTGAAAGACAACCCCACACCATAATCCCCCCTCCACCAAATGATTTGGACCAGTGCACAAAGCAAGGTCCATAAAGACATGGATCAGTAAGCTTGGGGTGGAGGAACTTGACTGGCCGGCACAGAGTCCTGACCTCAACCCGACACCACACTTTTGGGAGGAATTAGAGCAGAGACTGCGAGCCAGGCCTTCTCGTCCAATATTAGTGCCTGACCTCACAAATGTGCTTCTGGAAGAATGATCAAACACCCTTGAAGTCACTGGGAGGCTAATGTTAACAAACAGTAATTGCAATTATCTAGGCTAATAGGCAAGGGATTATTAAACAAATGTCATGGGGTGGCTGGGCACTGCCCTGGGAAACAGGTACCAAAGTAAAAAAAAGTTTCTAAAAATTCCATTTGGCAGGGAGCAATTTTAATAATGGTTAAAGTGGAACAATAGGAATACAAAATTGAAGATGTCAATTACAATAAACAATACCCTCAGATTCACCAAAAGAATAGAAGTGTGACCAAAATATCTAATACTCTCACTGTCTGGGCTTAAAATAGGGGGGCAGGGGGAGCATCTGACCTGGGCATTGTATTGAGGAGAGCACAGCCACTGACAGGAAAATTAACAGCTGTATCAGAACATCCTTAACATCCTGCAGCATAAACAAGGGGTTGCAGCAAAGGAAGACTTCCATCACTGGCTTCCTCTGCTGGCTCACTGACTAGCAGTTCCCCCAATCTGCCCCAACTAAGCACCAGGACCCCCACCCCCCACTACACACCAGGAACCCAATTCCCCAACTGAGCACCAGTGACTCCTTGTCCCCCGACTGAGCACTAGTGCCCCTTTTGCCCCCTGACTGAGAACCAGTGCCCCATCTTTCCCCCACTGAGCACCAGTGCCCCCCCCCCTTGGTATCAATCACAGTGTGTGTATTCACAACTGAAGCATTGTGTTTACTGTGCTTCAGTTCATAATGAAAAGGAAGCCGCTCAGCACAGAGCACTTCCCATTCATTCACTGTCCAGTGCAGCTGAGGCTGCAGAGAAAGAGACTGGAGAATCTGTCCTCAGTCCCATTCCCTGTCTCAAAAGTGAGATATCAGGGGTCTGTTTAGACCCCTTATATCCGACAAAAGCCCCCTGGCAGGGGTCCTAAAAAATTGCAAAAAATAGTAATTGTAAGCAATAATAAAAAAAAAATAAATAAATAAAAAAACTACAGACTCCATCCACTGCATTACTGACACCAACCTCTGCGTTACTGACACCATCTTCTTTGGGCCAGGCTAAGTTTTTGCCCTGGGTGAAAGAATGTCTAGCTTCACAAGTGCTCACTGTGAATGAAATCTCTGGTCCCCAATGCTAAATGTAATCAAAGGGGCAGGGAGTACCCAGCCATGTTTGGCCATGGCCATATGTAGGCAATGTCATTACCCAAGGATAGCTGTGACAATATTTGGATAATCCCTGACCAAATTTAATGGGGTTAAGTAAAGTTACTGGTTACTAAAGACACAATGAGGGGTAGCACCTGCTGTTTCCTTAACAGTATAAGAAGAGCTGTCATATAAAGTAGCAGTAGAAAAAATGTTATTATATACTGTATGATGCTCCTGCTGATCGGGCTAAAAGCTCAATGTTCAGATAGCTTCTGAATTAGCAAAGTTCAGTCCAAAGCTGTGATTGTACAATACATTTAGCTTATCCTTTTGTATCTGCTGTTTTGAATTGTGATTCAAAGTATATAATTAGTTGTTTGTTTAGAATTGTTTCGGTTATACTAAAAAGTTATCAGAATGTCAGGGGGATCAGGAAGAAATTCCCCTCCCCCCGGAGCAAATTAGATTATGCGTTATGGTTATGCTTTCCTCTGGAACAACTGTGAGTATAGGGGACTGTGTATATAGGATTGTATATTTTTTTTTTCCTTTTTATTGGTTGAACTGGGTGGACTTGTGTCTGTTTTCAACCTGACTAACTGTGTAACTATGTGCTCTCATCTCCAGTTTCGTCTTTCTATGGCTATTCAAGATTCCAATGGTGGCACTTTCTAGCACATCTCTGGTCTCTGCCACAAGGTCATAAATAAGATACCACTGCCTAAACTCACTAGTTTGTAAATTTTACTTTGCAGCAACTCTGGCATTGGATTGAAGCACCATCGCTTGATTTTGTGATGACTGAGAAGCCTGAGGCTCAACAGATTTATATAAAGCTAGCATGTGATTTACCTTGCAGTAAGATGTGCAAAACTGCAATATCCGCTTTTGGTGAAGTTGATCCTTATATATTTGCAGTAGCTCTAACTTAAAGAATAATCTGAAGACAAAATTCTCTAGTTGCTAAAGCTTTTATGAAAACTTACACATTAGACATATGAAGCATGCAAGCACACTTACCATTTGTAACCATATATTTGTTGTTAAAACTTGATTTTTCTCATCCTAAAAGAGAAACATAAAGGGGTTTATTAGAAAGAATTTGCATGCCTAAATGTAATTTATTCTTTTATATTCTTTTAGTGAAAATGTTCCCAAGACACTTTTTTTCCTAAAAGTCCCTGTGAAGCCAAAATTTAACTTCAATCTTTTCATGTACTTTGAAGTGTTTTGTTTCATATGAGAAGTGTTGCTTTTATTATTAACAGCATGTAACCAGATGAAATGAAAAGAAAATTAGGATTATCAGGCAAACCTACATAAAAAGTAACATCTGTTAGCAATAATATCCCACACCTGCCCCCTGCATCTGTATACCAGGGATGAACTTTGGAATAAGGTCTAACATGAGTTTGACCCAAACTTATTTGCAGTTTGGTAGAACAGTGAACTAATGTTGCGTTTCATTGCTGTAGCGACCAATTACCAATAATGCACTTCCTGGCCAACTGTCATCAGGTGGCTTTAAAGAGGCAGTAATGAGGGATTTATTATGTGCCAGTACCCACTCAATAAAAGTCAGGTTCCTCAGTAGCCTTTTGTCAGTGTTTGTTGCAGAGACCTGAGTAAATGGAGAGAGCTGACACAGGGCTGCCCCCCCCTTCTGTGGTCCCATGCCGATGCTCCTGGCTCCACCTCTTTTCCATGTGCCCCACCCCCACTCCATCATCACTGGATTTGATTGACAGCAGCAGGAGCCAATGGCTCTCCCTGCTATCAATCTGCCAGTGAGGAGGGAGAGAGGGTAGAGAGACACTACTCTTTGGCACAATGCTGGATTGATATTGGACAGTGATTGCAAGAAGAAATAGTTGCTATTATACAGTGTTATACAGTGCTATATGCAGTACTTTAAAAATGTAGTATTGTGCTTCATTATAGTGAATTCTATTGTTGTGAGATACATTACTGGGAATTGCATTGTGCGACCTACGGTATATATTACTGTGTACCCCCTCTGTGTTCACAGTGCACATACCTAACATTCCTTTTTAGCAGTACCGTTTGTGTGTGTTAGCAACAACGTCAGTTGCTATGTAGCTTCTTTATTTCATTTTTTCATCTATCATTTTTATTTTCACCCTATGACTATTATGCTGATTAGTTAGGGTATCGATATGGACATATATACCTTTTCCTTTTTTTCATACATGGAACTTTTTTCCGTCATACTAGTGTCCTAAAATATCAGTGGTCTTGAAGAAGCAGTATATCCACAAAATGTGTGGACCAATGTTTGGACTAGAATGTGCTTGATAGGAATGTGTATTTCCAATGATTTTATTGTATCAAACATGGACTTTTTAATGGCTGTTATAAGTATCATTAATATTCTTTTTATATTTTATCTTGAAATGTGTGTTCAGTTTATGCTTTCCTGCATGTTATCTATAAAATCCTTAATTTCTTTATTTCTTTCTTGGTTTAAGTTTCAGGATGATGACCTCATGAAATGAATAAGAATATACTGTATGTAATTAGTGGCCCCCACATCCTGTATATATATGGTGGAAGCTACTGCCAACAGCACCATAGTGGTCTGCAAACTTTGCCTGCAGCACATAAAATATGGTAAATCTACCAGTCATCTGGTTACCTGAGGAGACACATCATTCAACCACAAGGTTCAGTGGAAGCAGCACATCAATGCTATGGTGAGCAGCGAAGTGTCCACACTCACTCTACTACTCGTTCTTCACTTTGTGCCTCTCCTCCCAATCAAAAGAATTCTCCATCAGCATCCATTGCAACATCAGCAGTGTCAATTGGTAGGAATGAAATTCTGACAAGGGGTTTGAGAGGCTTAATTTATAACACATCAAGCTGTGATAAGGCTCAGCATGGGGGAGTAGGGCGAAGCATAGCTTTACGTATAACGATAAGTCTCCTAACCCACTCCACTGTCTCCAGCATGATCCTTGACCATTCATGCATCTCTTTTCCATTTGCTGGAGTGGAAGAAAAAAATGTCCTCCAATCACTACCTATGGCCAGCAATCCTGCTGGCATAAGAGCTTCTGCTATGGTGAAGTCAATACCCTTTCACCAGTTTCTGGCCTATGCCTCACCATAGTGGCAGATGCCTAGCTGTAATTTGTTTGCCCAGAAGGCTACCCCTGCTCACTGTGAACATGGGGATGGTAACATCTAGGTGTCAATGGACCTTGCAGTCAGTGGCAGGATCACGCATGACCACAAACACATCTAGCAAGCATGGTCAGATACATTACATTTCTTTCACAACTCATTAAGTAAATTTGCTGGCAGCTGGTAAGGATGCAAATTTGGCACACCACTTGAGTAATGCCGCCCTCTATCCTGCACCTTGGTGATGGTGACAGCACAGCCACCTTTCTTGCCTCTTACTCAATGGCTTCATCAAGTGACTCCACAGAACCATTAGTTTCCCCAGTATCCTGGTGTGTATGCAACACTCCAGACAAAATTCTGCCAGGCTGTTTTGCAGCAGGTGCACCTGTGGGACAGGAGTTACACTGCGCCAGACATTCTAGTAATTCCTCAAGGGCAGGCCAAGAGTTCACTGATTCAATGCCATCTTGTGTCAGGCTAGGTCATGTGTGACAACAGCACAAACCTGCTGTCCCCCCTTCAGCAGGAAGAGTTAACACACATGCCTTGCCTGGCATACATCTTGAATCTAAAGGTACATTGGTTCCTTGTTAGGAATCGTGGCTTCTAGAATGTCCTTTGAAAGGCCAGGAGAGTGTGCAGCCACTTTCGGTGGTAATACCCATTGAGGATTTACTTGGCCAAAATCTAGCAGCAACACAAGCTGCCAGGCAACTGTCTGATATGCGATGCACTAATGGACTGGAACTTGACATTGTCCATACTGCAGCTTCTGCACCAGCAGCAGAATGGTAACTGCACAAGAACAATCATTAGGAAGCTGTGGTTCTTTTTACTGTATCAGTGCCTCCTGAGTCAGGATGCATGTATTACCTTTGCACTATCCAAAGTAATGACCAGAATGGTTAGCCATGATAAGAGAGGGATCAGGGACATGACCCCTCTGATGTTCCTGCTGAAGCGCACACTGCTGAAGCACACACTTTGACTACTGCTTCCATCTTTGTGAAGAAGAGACAGCATCAGGTAGAGGAGGAGTACAAGGCAAAGAGTTGGGGTTCTGGTGGTGAAGAGGAGGAAACGTGACAATCTTTCAGGCATGCGTTTCACACCTCCCAAACCATTGGGAGATTGTTGAAGACACTGTTGTCCTCAATCATACTGAGGACCCTGGGCCCCCTGTAGCATGCAGTTTGTGACAAAAGGGCTCTTTCATTCTGAAATGTCTGAATCCAGGATTCATTCAGGCCATGAAGGAGAGGGTACATTACTCATTTGAAATGCCTTTGAATCCATGATAGCCTTTACAGAGAGGGACAGGATCTTATTGTATGTGCCTCCATTACTCCAATTGCTTAAAATAGAAGCAGTGGTGGCAGTCGCTGCCTCAGCAATACCTCAGAATACATCAGACAGGTCTGGCTGTTGGCAACCATCAAAGGCAGTGCATAAACCATATGATTCCAGATTACCTAGGGACAAGAGCAGATATGGACACCCATGGAACCGAGAACCCCATGGGCTTTTGGGTGTCCAGTTGATGCATTGCCCGGATCTTGTACAGTACATGATAGAGCCAATGGTTTGTCCTAAAGCCAGTGTGCTGTTGGGGGGGAGGATGGGGGCATTTAATGCAACGGGTGGCTTTGTGACAGTGATGAATGTGCCTGTCCTCTAACTTAGTTAAATGGCTCACTTTCATAAAAATAAATGATACCTGGATCAATAATGATTTAAAAACCCTTTCACCTGATGACTACATTTTTGCTTGTAATCTGGCCCCAAAATGTTATTGCACCTTACACTGGCCTCCCACCATTACCAGCTCCTGTAATCTCAGCTGGTCTGTCATAATTACAATCTCCTGCCCCCACAGCTGACCTATCATCATTACCAGCTCCTCTTAATCTTAGGACTAAAATGGCATTTTAGTTTTAGTCTCATTTTAATCATTGTATTTTAGTCTACTAAAATCTACAGTACATTTTAGTCAAATAAAATTATTCTGGTCAACTAAAATTGAATGTGTTTACCGGTAAATTGTAATGCATTATTTAAGCATTTCTATAGAATTTCTAAACTCATTATATACTCCTGGAGTAAAAAATATCTAATATCATGTTATTACTTATGGTATTAAGGTTTAAATAAACTCACAGATACAGATTTAGCCACTCTGGACTGTATGACGAGGCTGGTAATGCTGCACAGTGCTCTGGACAGTGGTCTGAGGAGGCCAGTAATGCAGCACAGTGCTCTGGACGGTGGTCTGAGGAGGCCTGTAATGCTGCACAGTGCTCTGGATGGTCATATGAGGAGGCCTGTAATGCTGCATTTTGCTCTGGACAGTGGTCTGAGGAGGCCTGTAATGCTGCAGAGTGCTCTGGATGATGGTCTGATGAGGCCTGTAATGCTGCAGAGTGCTCGAGACAGTGGTCAGAAGAGGCCTGTAATGCTGCACAGTGCTGGATGGTGGTTTGAGGGTTGGCCTGTAATGCACAGTGCCCTGGATGCCACTTCCAGTGGTCAGAGGAGGCCTGTGTAATGCACACACAATACTGGGTGGTGGTCTGAGGGGAGACCTCAGGCCTGCTGCAATTGTAATGTATTACACACTCACAATCTGCTCTGCTCTCTGCTCTGGATGTGGGCACCTGGCTGGCGGTCATCTCGTGAATCGGGACTCAAGAGTGGGACAGTCTCGTCGGGACTCGGGAGGCCTGGCTGTCTGTAATGCACAGTGCTGCTCTGGTCTTTGGCAGTTGCAGTGCACACATTCACTTGCTTGCTTGCTGGGAGCAGAAGCAGGCGGAGCTCCATGAAAACCTGAAGTTAGTTCACAAGGGAAAATGTCCCTCCTTGCCATTTTGTCCCGTTTTTGTTTGTTAACTAAAACAGATTTGATTTTCTGTACTTTTCGTTTCGTTTTCGTCACTGTAAAAATGCTGCTGACGAAATCTCTGACGAAAGTGTTTTCTTTGATGAAATTAACACTGACCATAACCAGCTCCTGCCACTGCTGCTGGCCTGGCACCATTACCATTTCCTGTCACCAATACCAGCTCCTGCCACCACTGCTGATCTGCCACGGTTACCAATTCCTATTAGCATCACTGGCCTGCCACCATTATTCGCTCCTGTCACCTCCATTGACCTGCCACTATTATAAAGTCCTGCCATTGCTAGTGGCCCGCCAGTATTAGAAGGTCCTTCCTCCAGTGCTGGCCTTCCAAAATTACAGCACCTGCCACCACTACTGGCCTCCCACCATTACCATCTCCTACTACCACTGTTAGCCTGCCACCATAACCATCTCCTGTTACTGCTACTGGTCTCCCACCATTATCTGCTCCTGAAGCCTCCCCTGTCCCATTTTGGTGCTCCAGAACTGTAAAGGTGCCAAACAGAATTGTTCTACAGTTTTGTCTCAGCTGCAAAATGTATTTTTTTTCTGCAGTGCACAGTTAGGTTATTTCCTCTGTTAGTAAAATGTTCTTTAACTCTTCTGGTCTTCAAATGTTAGGGAATATTAAATCTGCACTGTAAAAGGCAATAGAAACAAACATTTTACACATATTACAAATGTTTCAGGTATTTTTTGTAACTTTTGCACTACTGCTGAGACATTCACAATGGGATTTTTTTTATACATAGGCCCCTAAAAGTAGCATTTGATTGAACAAATGGATTTCTGTGGTGTAAGATACACAAGTAGTATGTGGTAGTGATTAACTGTGCATTACTACTACATGCATCTTGGATTGCTTACTCCATAGAAAAAATGTTTTCCAGTTAGTAACTAGTCACAGCTGATAACAGTAGCATTACTGAGCTCTAAAATCCTTGTAGTTTAGGCTTAAAATTACCCCACTTTGAGCTACACAGAGGAATGTACAGGCTTTCTGCATAAATCCATTGGTTGGTGTGAAGTTGTGCTCCTGCATTATTTATTACCATCAAGAATGTGGTTTTACTTACTGTCACATTGCAATTCTAAGCTCTTGCATCCATCTCTTTTTTTTTTTTTTTACTTTTTTTGAGGGGGGGGGGGGTCATTCTCTGAGTTGCATGCATTTGTTGCTATTTTAATTTTATTGGTATAGAGCAAAGGCTGCAGAAGATTTTGGCACTATTCCAATTATTGTTATTGCTATACATTTTTGTTTACTCATTACAATTGCATTATACATTTATAGTTAATTAACTATACTGGAAGTCACATGGGCACTGCAGAGATACACACACATTATTAGCACTAGATACTCCCAAGCAGAAGTACGAAGGGTTAAATATCTAATTCAAAGTTTACCAAAACAAATGTGATTCCATTGCTTTGTATTTTTATCAAAAGGATATAGCATACTGAGATGACAAAAAACTATTTCATATTAATTTATTTGCTGATTCACCCCTGCAAATCAGCTCTGTCGTAAGCATTGAAGATGTACTTATGAATGCAGGCATTGCAAATTGTATACAGCATATCCCTCTTCAAAGTGGGTGGAAGTGACAATTACTTCAGTGGGTTTTAAGAGATTCTTATTTTAAAGGCCCTGGTTTGCTTTGCTTTGGTTAATTGCAAATGCAGCTTTATTTTGTCTTAGACAAATACGATTTTTGAACTGAAGCAGCTCCTGCAATCACCATGGACAGCCACACACTGTATTCTGAAAAGGATTAGCTAAAAGCCACAGGCTCCTGGTACACAATATAAATTGCGTCACTCTTATTTCTTGATTTAAGTCTTTTTAGTTTTATCCGCTGAGGTGCTAATTGTTAACCATTTGTTGAACATTGGGAATGTATAGTAAAAAAATGTAATTGAAGCATACAAAGCATGTGTAGTATGCCCTGTCTATCTACCCCCCTGCCAATCCCCTCCCTGCATTTGTTATCTATTGCTGAGCTGTCAAAATGACAGCCTGTTGTTGCTGCGTAAAAATAGACCTTTTGACCTAGTATTTATAAATACTTTTCATATGTGAAATACAAAATACAAAGCAACATTGTTTCCCTGGTAGTTTACTACCACTTTAACCACTTCAGCTCCAGAAGATTTACCCCCTTCAAGACCAGGCCATTTTTTGTGATGCAGCACTGCATTACTTTAACCACTTGCCGACCAGCCGCTGTCGTTATACGGCAGCAGGTCGGCTCTCCTGCGCAAATCGCCGTAGCTGTACAGTGGCTCGTGCAGGCGCAGTTGCGGATGGGTGCACACCGCCGGCAGCGCGAGCTCGCACCCGCTGCACGCTGTGTGAGTGTGCCCACTGGTAGGCAGACTCGATGTCCACCAGCAATCACCTAGTACAAAGGCAGAACCGGGGTCTGCAAATGTAAACAAGGCAGATCCCCATTCTGACAGGGGACATGACAGGGATGTACTGTTCCCAGTCATCGAGGACAGTGATCTCTGTCATGTCCCTGCCAACCCATCAGTTAGAACCCACCTCGGGAACACAGTTAACCCCTTGAGCTCCCCCTAGTGTTAACCCCTTCCCTGCCAGTGACATTTTTACATTGATCACTGCATTTTTATAGCACTGATCAATGTAGTAATGTCACTGGTCCCCAAAAAGTGTCATTTGGGGTCAGATTTGTCTGCAGCAATGTCGCAGTCAGAATAAAAATTGCAGATCGCTAACATTACTAGTAAATACAATAAAGAAAATGAAAGTCCATAAATCTATCCCATAGTTTGCAGATGCAATAACTTTTGCGCAAACCAATGAATATACGCCTATTGCAATTTTTTTTTTACCAAAAATATGTAGAAGAATATATTTTGGCCTAAACTGGTGAATAAATTCGTTTTTTTATATTTTTTTCGGATATGTATTATAGCAAAAAGTTTTTAAAAAATTGTTTTATTTTTCAAAATTGTTGCTCTTTGTTTGTTTATAGCTCAAAATCTAAAACTGCAGAGGTGATCAAATACCACCAAAAGAAAGCTCTCTTTGGAGGAAAAAATATGTCAATTTTGTTTGGGTACAGCTTTGCACGACTGTGCAATTGTCAGTTAAAGCGACTCTCACTTATGCATGGTTTCTAACTACTTATTCTTCCTACTGACATGCAATTCCTACACACAGCTTCCACGACAGATAATGAGTGTACAGTGCTGTTATTCTGTCCACTTAGCTTTCATGTTAGAAAATCAAATATTACTTTTGTACTTAGAATGCATTCTAAGTGATAATCCTGGATATGTATGCAGAAAAAAATATTCAAAAATACATACTTCTTCTAAGTTTTAAGTCGTCAAAGCTAGAACTGATATCATGTAATAACATTGCAATGTATAAATATATTATGTACAAGTTAGTGTGTAGATGAGTCAGAGATGCTCTAAATGAGTAGAGACAAGGAGAAAAAGAGGGATAAAAAGCCAAGAGAAAGATCCTCGCAAGAGTAGTATCCAGTTGTACGTATGTGAAAAGTAGGGCTTTTTTTTAGCTGGAACTTGGTGGAACACAGATACACCACCTCTGGCTCCCTGCTCACCACTGTTACTTGTAAACATAGAAGTCCGGCTTCTCTGTTTACAAGTGACAGTTTGTCTCCCAGAGGCTTCCATAGATCTGATCTCCTGAGCAGTTCCCACTGAGTGCAGGATGGGGACAAGGGAGATGCAGGTGCCCGGGGGGCAGTGTAGATGCCAACATCTCCACTGGATGATCTCCCCGGAAGTGAGAGAGGCAGAGCCAACTGCCGTGTGTGGGAAGGTACTAGTGCCGACTGTGTGCTTCAGCTTAATACTGCAACAAGAGTAAGACTTGTGGAAGATGGTGGAGCTTTTAAAGAGGTGAGGAGAAGATGGAGGCAGTGGAGGGGGGGGGGGTTGCATGCAGAGGGCACAGCTGAAGAGGGGAGAAATTGAGATGTGGGATGCAAATGTAAGCAGCTATGGAAGAAGGCTGAACTCTGCACTCTGTATGTAGTGGACCCTTGAACTCTGTGCATAATGCACTCCTGGTATATAATGCCCTTTTAAGACCATCCCGTTGTTAGTAAAATTTGACCATACCCACTATTTGATGCAATTTTTGAGGGTGTGTGTGTGGGGGGGGGGGGGGTTGGGGAGGTTGTGGCTGAGTTCCTGTACCTATTTTAAGAGAAAAAAACCCCTGGTGGAAAGTATATCAAACAGTGTAGTAAGCTTCTACTCACATTCATAAGGTTGCTGGATACTTTTGTGGAGGATATGTGTTAGGAAAGGAACGATTACTGGCCAAATCCTGGCATTTCCGCGATGGTGCGCACATTTGCGCGCGTTCGCGCGCTCCCGTGCGCGCCCGTGTGCGCGCACGCGCCGGAAACGGCGCCAAATGGGCCTATTTAAACTTGGAGATTCCTGAGAGCAAGTGCTGCTCGCTCTACAGCGTTCCCGACCTGTAAGCCTCAGCTCCGGATACCTGTTCCTGTGTTTGTTCTGCCTCCTGTTGACCCGGCTTGTCCTGACCTGCTGTTTGCTACCTGCACCGACCCCGGCTACCCACGACCATCCGATTGTCTGCTCCTTTGTACCTCTGCTGCCCGCCCGTTAACGAACCTTGCTTGGACTCTGACTACCCGTTTGCCTGATCCTCTTGTACCTTCCTGCCTGCCTGTTGCCAACCCAGCCTGTACGACCATCCTTCTACTTTCACGCCTTCTGGAGCCTCACTACACCATCGGTGACCCTCCAGCCCTCGTGCCATCCCGCACTCTTGGGCCTCTGTCCCCACTACCAGGGGTCCTTGAATCGGGTGCGCAAGAGCGGTTGTTCCCTGCACAAGACAGACTCCACCGTCAGGTACGTGACAATATGACTGTCTCCACAAAGAGTGTGGGTGGTCGCACTTAATGCTTGTCTGGGTTTTCTGGAAATTCTTGCACTGCACAGGTTAGTGATCAGATCGAATGAATGATGGTAGAAGGAATGAGGCCCCAAAATGGAAGCAATATGTGGTCATCAGATGCACCCACTAAATGAAAAGATGCTTCCAAGTAGATTCTTCAGGAATGTTGGTATTTATTGATCATAAAAACTGGCTAAAATAATATCCACAATGGTGTTTAGTCTGTTTTTATGATTAATTAATACCAAGCTTCTTGAAGAATCCACTTGGAAGCATCTTTTTATTCAATGGGTTCCTCTGCTGACCACACACTGGTTCCATTTTGAGGCCTCATCCTTTTCACCAACTTAGTATGTAGGCCTTCTGTGGTTTTGAATCTTTTAAAACAACTTCCAAAAATTAGGAGGAAAAACTCTGTCCCATGATAGCAACAATATTGGTGCCATCCACATAGGACTCTCAAAGTCCTAATGGTCAGAGACACGCCATGCCTTCTAAATTTTTCGAACAACAGAAAAATAACTACCAAACTTAAGCCTGGTACACATGGACCAAATGTCGGGTGACATCAGTCAGTTCAATAAAAACCTGCCCACATTCGGCCCATGTGTATGTCAGCCGGTCTAACAGAAGCCAGCTGTTTGGCCAGCTTCTGTCGGATGAGCATGCTGGAAAACCAGCAGCTGACCGGTTCCCGATCAGCGCTCTCAGCCAATGGCCGAGAGTGCTGACCGGAGTGTTCTGAGCAGGGGGGCTATCCCTCTGTCAGAACTCAATAGAACAGCAGGGGAGATCGCTGTTCTAACAACACACTGGGTTGAACGAAAAAACACTACTGGTGTGTACCAGGCTTTACATATATGGTTACATATATGGTTGAACAAGAACGTATTCTAAAGGTTTAATTCAGCTACTATTAGGAGTGTGAAGTTAGCAGCAAGAATAGCTCTGCAAATTCAAACATTCTGTTGACGGCTCATACGAAGTTCTCTTTTCAGCATCTACAGATTCAGATCATTGAATTGTGCTGGTTTTTAAAAGCAGACATTTGAAACTTCCAATCTTTCAAATTAGTTGTCGATAGTATTTGATATGAAAAGGAAGTGTAACAGGAGTCTTCTTTATAGATCACACTGCCCTCTCAGATCCTTTTATAGCAGTCAAGCCCAATTATTTTCAGATCTCTAACACAACCGTAAATCATCTACATGAAACACATTTTTAATATTCGTTCAATTATGTGCAGGAAGTGTAAAAATGTCTTCAATACCTTTTAATTACTTAGTGCATCTTACTAAGAACCACTTCTATGTACGGATCCTGTCCTTGCAATAAATCCTATTGTACATTTTGTACCCACTTGAGTCTACCTAATTAAAGTTAAATGCTTATCTCCTGTGGTTTTTTTTGTTGTGGATTTTTTTTTTATATGAGACCAGAGTAAGGCATTTTAATTCATAATTAGTAGAGATGGCAGTCAGCGTGCACATGTGCAAAGCTATGCTGTCCCCTCTCATTATTGTGTGTCACTCAATAATACTCTCTTCTTATGCTGTGGCTTTTACTTTGATCACCCTAAGGCTCCGTTCACATATATGCAAATTGGATGCATTTTGAACCGCATCCGTTTGCATGACATGTGAACCAAACCGGCTCTCTATGGAGCCGGTTCACATATCCTCAGAGCAGCGGTAGTGTGGATTTAAAAAAAGTCCTGTGCATTTTCTGAGCACTGCAGTGCAGTTCAGATGCAAATTCCAGGCTCATAGCCTTCTATGGGAAAGCTTCTGCATTGCACGTCATCAGTTTTGAACCAAAATAAAAAAAAATGGCATGGGGTCCCCCTCAAATCCATACCAGACCCTTAGGGGAGGGGGCCCCTTATCTGAGCATGCAGCCTGGCAGGCCAGGAAAGGGGGAGAGGAGCAAGCCCCTCCTTGAACCATACCAGGCTACATGGTCTAAACATGGGGGGGTGCTTTGGGGTAGGGGGGCTCCCCCCAAAGCACCTTGTCCCCATGTCGATTGGGACAAGGGCTTCTTTCCCACAACCTTGGCCAGTGGTTGTGGGGGGGTCTGCAGGCAGGGGGCTTATCGGAGCTTACCCCCCACATGTGAATAAATATGGGGTACATTGTACTCCTACTCATTGACAAAAAAAGTGTCAAAAATAAATAAAACCACAAACAGTTTTAACAACTCCTTTATTAAAAAAAAAACTGTGTAGATTCAGGGTCAATCAGGATGAACGCCACTGCCGCCGTATGAATGAGTATGTGCCCCATACTCATTCACATGGGGGGCCGGGATCTGTGGGTCTGGTATGGATTTGGGGGGCACGCTGTTTATTTTTATTTTGGCGTGGGGTTCCCCTTAAAATCCATACCAGACTCAAAGGGCCTGGTATGGATTGGGGGGGAGACCCACACACATTTTTTTTCTCAAATTTTTTTGAAGGCAATGTATTGGTTTACATTCAGCTGTCAGTGGAAAATGGCTCCTTAACCACTTCCTGACTGCCCACAGGGCAGCTGCTCTGTGCCAGATCACGTACCTAGCACATAATCTGACACTTCAGGGTCTGGGGTGCACATGTGAGCCAATGGCAACCCACTCCCACTGTGATCACAAACAGCAGGGGCCCAACAGCAAGTACCGTGGACTTGATTGTACAGTATACAGGTAGAACAGCCATCTGCTTATATAAACAAGGCAGATTCTTGTTCTATCAGTAGCGAAGGTACTGATCCTGTGTTCCTGCAAAGCAGAAACATGGATTAACGTCTTCCCATAGTAGAAGCACCTCCCCCACAGTGAGAAAACATAGGCCAGGCACACAGTTAACCCTTTGATCGCCCCTGATATTAACCTCTTCCCTGCCAGTGTCATTAGTACAGTGGCAGTGCATATTTTTAGTGCTGATCACTGTATTAGTGTCACTGGTCCCCAAAAAGTGTCAAATGTGTCAGTTAGTGTCCGATTTGCCTGCCACAATATCGTAGTCCCGTTATAAGTTGCTGATCACCGTCATTACTAGTGAAAAAACTTAAAAAAATAATAAAATAAATAAAAATCTCCCATTGTTTGTAGACGCTATACATTTTGCGCAAACCATTCAATATATATGCTTATTGGGATTTTTTTAACCAAAAATATGTATCAGAATACATATTGGCCTAAAAAATTTTTCTATAGCGCAAAAAATAAAAACTGCAGTGGTGATCAAATACCACCAAAAGAAAGCTCTATTTGTGGCAATATAAGGACGTAAATTTTATTTGGGTGCCATTGTCAGTTAAAGTAATGCAGTCCTGTATCGCAAAAAATGGCATGGTCATGAAGAGAGGTAAGTCTTCTGGAGGTCAAGTGGTTAACAGCCTATTGTTAGGTTAACAGCCTTAACTATTGTTAAAGATGTCAGTGGACGCCCTCTCCTAAAATTTGCAAATGAACCGTATCTGAAATCCCAGCAAACCACTAAACAGCTGCTTTGGAAATTTGCAGTGAAAACGGACCTGAAACTCGCACCACACTTGTGTGAACCCGGCCTAAGCAAAGCTGTATTGAGGCATTCTAACCTTTTGATACACTGGGGTTGATTTACTAAAACTGGAGAGTGCAAAATCTGGTGCAGCTCTACATAGAAACCAACCAGCTTCTAGTTTTTTTTTTTTTCAAAGCCTAATTGAACAAGCTGAAGATAGACGCTGATTGGCTACCATGCACAGCTGCAGCACATATTGCACTTTCCAGTTTTAGTAAAGCAACCCCTGTGTCTGTCCACAAACTTGATCAAAGAGAAACATAATGGTAAATTTTTTAAGCTTTCAAACTAACATCTTTCTTTTTTTACAATATATTATAATTATAATATTTTATAGGTGGAAGACACAAATTTCTTAGTGGCCTGTGACACCATGGATGTTGTGTTCCAATTTATTATTATATATCCAGCATTATGTTATACACTGATGGCTTAGCAATTGTTCTGTTCCAATGTGGCCATTTCTGGACTTGTAGAGCTGGCTGGGATCCTTTTTTAACTGGGAGCTGCGATGCACGCTGGTAGATTTTCCTTTCCTCTTTGCCCCCCTGGACACTGGTGGTTGAGCAGGTTTTTGTCCCAATGCACATGGGCTCCACACCCGGACGTATGATGTCAACCTACGTGATGTTATGGTGCCAGTGTATTGTTCGACATCAACGTCTGTTACATGAGGTACCATTTGCCGAGCAGCATTCACTGCTCGGGTGAAGGCACCTCCCCTCATTAGCAACATATGTGTGATGTTGGGAGGGACCTGTGGTTAGACCTCTGGTATAAGTATTACTCTCAGCTGGACTAGACCTGTTTTTTGTTTTTTCTTTCTTTTTTCTTTTACTCTTGGGACACTGTGGATCGCATGTTGGACAATGGCTTTAATATTTGGGACTATGAGGCATCTGCTCCGGCATGTCTCTTATACTGGTTTCTTCTGTTTCTGATCTTTACTTTTGATTTTTGAGCCCCCTGTGGGGAAATCTCACTGTGGTTCCATTACTAGTTTATTTTCTTTTTTCTATTTGGGTTTTGAGTTTTACTCACCTGTCCTAGTTTTTGCTTCCTTGATTCAATTACCAGTCATAGGTTATATGCTATACACTTACATATATATTTATGCACATCAAAATTTTTCCCACGGAAAGCTCTTGGAGTTGCCGTTGGCATCACTATTGACCATGATATGTGGATATGTATTTCTCTGGAAATTTTTCTATTTGTATCTGTGGTCCCTACATGTCCTACTGGCACAGTTCCCAGGATAGACATCCCTAGGAGCTTTCAGTCTTCAGTAGCACCATGTCGAATTTAGAGCTGATCTGTAAGTAATTTAGGGGGTATCTGATTGATTTGGGCCCCCCGTTTTGTTAAGGATTAGGTCTTATTATCAGACTATATTGTTTTTTATTTGTTTATTCCCTACAGATGCGCATCTTGCATCTGTTCCTGAGGAAGTGGATGGAATTCCATGAAACACAACAAGCTTTTTGGATGCAGCTTTATTACAATCATACTGTATGTTTACACTTTGGACTTTATACATTGATGTTTCTTACAATCATGAATTAATTTTTATTGAAATCTTTTTATATGGATACAATATATATATACTACAAATTATTTCAATAACATCACATTCGTTTTAACTGAATTTTGCTATTATGAGACTTGTATATGTATGAAATTATAAACATGCAATCTTGTGTATTGATCATTTTACTATTTGAATGTCATGTGCTTCATTTAAAGTCCAAAGGTTAATGTGCAAAAAAGAATTCTGGTTGGCCACACGTCCAGTAAAATCACCTTTAGTTCAGCAAATCCATAAAAAACATATCCAAAAAACACAAATAGAGGGGAACAGCATCACCAGCTGGATATGGATATGTTTTTATGGACTTGTTAAAATAAAGGCGATTTTACTGGACGTGCGGCCAACTAGAATTCTTTTTGCTCATTGTAATCCGTGATGGACAAGGCCAGCACCTGGTCTGTGTGTTAGTGGAGGTGGAGATGGGAGACTGACCTAGACCAGTGTTCACACACATTCCAGGTTAATGTATTTAAATTTACAATGTATATTTTGGAATGGAGGCACATGACTATAGGTGGTGCCCCAGACCACAACTTTATATTAGCTCTGTTTATGATTGCAATCCTGGATGGAGCACTATAGAGGGGGAAAAGGGGTCAAAGCTCTGACTCACGTGTGTACATAAATTTCAGCTCAAGATAGTGAGCTATGAAAACAGCAAGCTTTATACAAAAGGAGTAACCGGAAAACATGTAAGGTAGTTCCAGCTTCTGAAGGAAATATGGAAAACAAAATATTCATATACAATATTTCATATTCACCTGCCTAAAGAAAGAAAGAAAAAAACATTTTTTGAAAAACATTTTTTCCTGGTGCCCCTATGACAATATACTAGCAATAGAGCTCTTCCCCTATCCCCACCTACAGGGTTATTGTACATCTATAAATGAGTGAGATAATGACCCTACAGCATTCAAACCAACATATGTTCCTCAGGCACTACAATGTGTTGATTATAGCAAAAGACATTTCAAGTGTCTGTATCTTGTACTAATAAATGTTTACTGATTCAGCATAACCCTCCTTGTCAGTTAGTTATTTATCACTAGTTCATTGCAATGCAGACTCAAGGAAACTGGGAAATTGTATCAAACACTTACCACAATTTCCCTTTAATGGTGCCTATGGCACTATACAGATATACCCTTGGTCTTAGCACAGTTATGTAGAATGCTATGAGGTCATTATCTAACTCTTTTATGGATTTAAGATGGTCCTGTAGGTGGGGATAGGGGCAGAATTTTATTACTAATATGGTGCTATGGATAGGCACAAGGAAAATTATAGTAAATATTCAATACAATTTTAAGATTGTTAGCCCTTTTAGAAATAATGAAGAACAATCACAAACATGTCTTTCCATTACTAATATCACCAAGATCTATAGACTTTTTCAGGAAGGCATAGCAAATCTAATGTGCAAATGGCAGTAGCCAATTCTAACCAATAAGAAATTATCTGACTACTGAAACCTTAAAGCCTTAGTAAAGGCTGACTTTTAGAGTTGAACGAACCCGTGGATGTTCAGGTTCGGTGGGTGCGGCCGAACTTCGGAAAAAAAGTCTGGGTTCGGTACCGAACTTGACCCGAACTTTACCCCAAAACCCCATTAAATTCAATGGGGACCCGAACTTTTCGGCACAAAAATGACTGTAAAAGAGTCCTGGAAAGTGCTAGAGGGCTGCAAAATGATTTTAGAACAATAATCTGTCCCTTACAGCAACAGCAGGAACTTGACCCTATAGAACTAGGAGATGATTTTAGAACAATAATCTGTCCCTCTAAGCAGTAGACTCTACCTAGTCCAGTCAGATATTTCTGTAATGCAGGATGAGATCTGCAATCTGTCCCTAAAAGCAGTAGTAGTAGTAATCTCTACCTATCTATCTATCTGCAATGTGTCCCTAAAAGCAGTAGTAGTAGTAATCTCTACCTATCTATCTATCTGCAATCTGTCCCTCACAGCACCGGCAGCATCCTCTCCCTACACTACCCAGAGAGCGTGTGACATGCAGCACTGTGACTCCAGTCTCATATAGAGGCTGGGTCACATGATGCACTGGCCAATCACAGCCATGCCATTAGTAGGCATGGCTGTGATGGCTTCTAGGGAAAACCAGTGAAACGCTTGTTGATTGGATGCTCTGCAGCTATTCAACATGTGTGATCAAATACCCGAACCCAGAACTCGAACCCAAACTTTTTCAAATGTCCGGGTTCGGGTTCGGGTCTGGGTCATGGACACCCCAAAGTTCGGTACGAACTCGGACTTTACAGTTTCTGGTTCGCTCAACTCTACTGACTTTTTTTCTTTTAAATAACAAACATGTTATGCGTACCTGCTCTGTGCAATGGTATTGCACAGATCGGCCCTCTCTCCTCCACTGGTGCTCCAGGATCCTCCTCTTCTTAGTGCACCACCATAGGAAGCTGCTTCCTATGGGGCGCATCTGCAGGCTCTCTCCTGAACTAGGCTGTGTGTGTCTGTAGACACACATCACGGCTCAGTTCCATCCCCAAGCTTTGCTCACTGGATCTGATTGAAAGCAACAGGAGCCAATGGCTCCCGCTGCTGCCTTTCTGTCCTGTGATGGAAGTGAGAGAGAGCAGTACCACTGCAGACAGGCACAGCGCTGGATTAAGATAGGAATCAGGTAAGGATAAGGGGGTGATACTTCCACTTAACATTTTGTACCTTAATGCATCTTAAATTACCACTTTCCGGCCGCCTTGCGTACATAAACGACGGCAAGTTGGCTCCGCTGCGCAAATTGCCATCTATAAGAGTGTGATCAAAGGTTGGGCAGACTCAATGTTCATGGCAACCCACGATCACCTTCCAGAGAGAAAGAACGGGGAACCACTAATGTAAACATGGCGGTTCTTTGTCTGTCAGTGGGTATGACAGTGATCTACTGATCCCTGTGATCTGGATCAGTTAGATCGGTCATGCCCCTGCCAGCCCAGTCCCCACACAGTTAGAACACGCCTAGGGAACACATTTAACCCCTTGATTGCCCCCTGCAGGTTAACCCTTTCCCTGCCAGTGACATTTATACTGTAATCAGTGGCTATTTTTAGATCTGATCACTGTATAAATGTCAATGGTCCCAAAAAAGTGTCAAAAATGTCCAATCTGTCCGCCGCAATTTTGCAGTCCTGATAAAAATTGCAGATCGCCGCCATTACCAGTAAAAATAAAAAAAACAGTAAAAACGCCATTAATGAATTCTCAGGGTTTGCCCAAACTAATCAATAAATTCTTTTTGCAATTTTATTTATCAAAAATGCGAGGAAGAATATATATCAGCCAAAACGTATGAATAAATTCATTTTTTATATATTTGTTTGGGATTTATTATACCAAAAAGTAAAAAATTTAGTTTTTTTTTTCAAAATGTATGCTTTTTTTGGTTTATAGCGCAAAAAATGAAACAGCAGAGGTGATCAAATACCACCAAAAGAAAGCTCTATTTGTGGGAAAAAGGGACGTTAATTTTGTTTGGGTACAGCATCACGCGACCGCGCGATTGTCAGTTAAAGCGATGCAGTGCTGAAGTGGTTAACTGACAATTGCACGGTCGTGCGGCGCTGTACCCAAATAAAATGTTTGTCCTTCTTTTCCTACTAAAGTGCTCTGGTCAGGAAGGGGATAAATCCTTCCAGGGCTGAAGTGGTTAAATTTAAACCTTAAAAATTATTGCTCTCTAAAACCTGAACATTCCACCTTAGAATTGTGCATATTTTATTCCCGTTGCAGGTCTAAACTTTTTTGAAGGTTTTGTGAATTTAAGTAAACTTTTTAAAATGTATATTACTAGGCTGTAATACTTCTTTATACAGCAGATCACCTGGAGTGAAATTTACCAGAAGACTGAATTGGTTTGAAGTATCCATTCAGGCTCAAAGAAGTCAGCATTACTTTCTGACAGGTAGTTAAAGGCCACTGATGAAAGGTTTTACCCTTAGAACTGTTTCACAGTAGGCTAGCAGTAGGCATAGTAAGAACTGTACAGTAATCATACAAAGTATACTAATGGAAACTTCTCTCAGCACCAAAAGTAAAAAAAAAAATACACACAAAAGAGAATCAATACAATCAATATATAAAACTAGATTTATCAAGTGCAAGAAGAAAACAAGCCTCCAAATGTTCTTCTGTGCTAATGCATCTGTGTCAACAAAGAAAAGACTCTAAAGCAAGTCTGCCTTCACATTTCAGAGCAAACGTATGCTGCATCCTTCATTACATGTGATGTTTCCATTTCTAAAAGACCTATTTAGAGGCCTTGACGTTCCCATGTAGGATGGACTGATGGCATGGTTATGCCACCATCATGAAATTTGTATGGCTCCGAGGTTTCATTGTGGGAATACCAGCAAATCCATCACTTCCTGAGCTCTATTCAAAAAACGCATGACCTTTCATCACCTCTAACCCCTTTTGAATCACTCTGTCTAAATCAATCCCCCCAGCGACATGTTATATCCCTCCTGTACAATATGTTATGGCACAACACTAAAGCCAACTAAGGTAGGGCGTGTGCCTCCTGGGCCCGGGAGCTACACCTCAACCTGTCCGAATATCAGTGGGAAAAAAAAAGATGCACTCACAAAGGATCCACCAATGTGGCCATCCAAGAAAACAATTATAAACTATTCTCGAGCTGGTATCGTTCACCTGCTCTTTTCCATAGATTCAAAGTGGCAATCCCAGACGTATGCTGGAGATGCCATCTTGTGAAAGGCGACCTCTTCCACATATCACCACCCACCTTTACCTTTTCCTTCACCCCCAAGTTTACTAGAACGCATGCGCTGGCCACATGCTCTCTAGGTCCTCACCCCTATCTTCGTTAAAAGTACACTGTTCACTAGGATTATATCTCCCTGCCATCGTTATAATGCTGCAACCCAATTCACACGTACTCATAAGTAAGAGACATGTTGATCTGTTATCAAATGTTGTTTAACAAATGGACTTGACTTTTCTGCTCTTATACGCATTTTGTATGCTGTACTTTTATTTTCCTGATAAACAATAAAAACCATTATGGAAAAAAAAAATGAAATTTGTATGGGGTACTCTGGAGGATCAGTGTGTTACAAAGTTACATAGTGGGTAAAGTTGAATAAAGACACAGGTCCATCCAGTTAAACGTTTGTGTGTGTGTGTGTGTTGATATAGACTACCATACCCCAGTATATTGTGTTCACCATTTGTGTGAAAAACATGTAGGCAGGTAGCCTTCTGTATGTACAGTTAGCACTCAGCTGTTCAGGTTGGGAGGGAAGGGGTTAATGCTTGTGCCACCTTTCCTTGTGCATTTATGTGTTTTCCTGTGAGGACCAGCCTCACTTCTGTGTGATATAAAGGTAAGAGGCTAGGGGTTGTCCAAGAACTAGCAGGGCAGATCAAGGACAAGCATAGGAACCTAGAACAGGTGGAGGAACCTAGAACAGGCCCTGGATACACACATAGAAACTCAGAAATATGTCTTAAGAAGCTAGTTGAAAAGTCAATCAATCAGAACACTCCCAAGGACATGAACTCTTTTACTCAAGCTTTCTCCAGTTTGGACTCTTCCCAAGATGCTTCGCCCATACGGGTAACCTGGGGCAGCCACAATTAGGTTTAGTTAGGAAAAGGACAATACCGCATGCTGTACATGTTCTTTCAAAAGTTCAGGAAAGTTGTTTACACTGCTCAAAGCCTGGTCTGAAGTTATTCAAGGGGTGCATGTGGGGTCCTGGTGCCTTTCTCTAAGGAATTAAGGTCTGAATTAGCACATTGTGTATGTGAAACATCTATACAACAAAAGGTTAACTTGAAAGAATGTTGTTATGGGTAACCAGAAAGAAAAACAAAGACCAGTTGTTAGCGTGGTACCTGAATAGGTGACAGGTTCCCTGGTAGTGAGGGGGTTCGGTGTACAGATCCCTCCCTAGCTGTCTGTCTCTGTTGGTCACTTGGAGCGGTTTAACATTATGGAGATCTAATACCTGGTCACTTGGAACGAGAAAGGTTAGCTGAAGCATGCATGGGGTCAGTGGTATGTGCTCAGCGGGACCCCATTCTGTTACTGGGAGTGAAGTAACATAGGTACGCTGAGTGATGGAGTGGGCATAGGCTCTGCATGTCCCTCCTAATGCAACACACACCTGTTCAAGTGTGTAGGACAAGGGACATCTTTGGAAAAGCTCCGCATATAACACTTCACACAAGTGGCTTATCTCTGAGTTGGGGGACTGCCTTAATGTTTGACTTTCACATGACTGTGGCCTTCGCCTGGTCCTGAGCAGTTGTGAACACACCTTCGGGTGAGGTGTTACCTCACGTGCATGGACGCAGCTAGATGCCACCCACTGGATAATGCAGCTTTACTCATAACAACACAATTGCATCATCTGAGCATAATGTAGGCTGACCTTCCCAATCTCAAGATTCCTCAAGATTATTATTGGACTATTTAATGATGTAGAGGAATCTCCTTTGTACAACCTTTAAAGCACCAGAAAGCATTAAAAACCTGTCTGGGACTCACACACCACCCCATTTGCTATTGTATAACTCTTCAAAACTTTAAATCCAAAGAATTCATTATTTCAAAAGATAAATATGCCAACTAGTAACAATACCAATTATAAAGTAAAAATCACATTTATTCCTTATAAATAAATAAAAAATATACCCCCTCATAAAACACTTGGCCAACATAATAAAAGCAAACACATGAAAAACCATTCCTCTCAACCTGTTTCTCTTGTTTTCCTAAAATCATAAAAAGCCTGGCGCATGCGTGGAGGCCGACGATGATCCTCTCCGCTCCTCCACTGCTTTCACAAGCTTGTAGACACTAGGGGAGCCCCGCCAAACTACTCAGTGGCATCCGGTGACCCATATGGGCAAAATCGGGCAACAGAAGGTGTTTTACAAGCCTGCGGACAACCCGATGCCTGCTCGCATGGAGAAATTCTTCACACGTTCTGGATGCCTGGCCTTGAGTGATCCCGCCTCTCAGACGTCTCGCTCCACTGATCTCGCAGACCAGATGGTTGAGTTGAACCCCCTTTCCACCAGCCAGGCTAATTCCACAGCAGCATGCCTGACAGTGGACATATTAGATGCAAAGCTCCCCACTATTTTACAGAATATCTCCCACACCATAGCTAGTGAAGTGGGGAAAATAGCCCAAGAACTGCAGGGGGAACTGGCATTAATAGAAGAGAGAACGGATCGCTTAGAAAACAAATTGGATGAGCTGGTGAACTATGTCCAAGTATTAAAGGTAGGCAATCATACTTTAAAACAACAAATCTCACAACTTCATTCCCAACAAGAGGATTTAGAAAACAGAGAGAGAAGGCAAAATCTTTGCATCAGAAGCATCCCGGAGACAGTTGGTGATGCACAATTGTGAGAATACCTACTGGGCCTATTTGTTATTCTGGAACCTACAATACCAGATATAGACTGGCGCATGGACTGTGCCCATAGTTCTCTGGCACCCAAATCACCAGTAGGAGCTAGACCCAGGGACACTATAATCTGATTCTACTATTATGAAAGCAAACAATCTCTCTTAAATTCAACATGCAACAAATCTTCTATTAACTACAAAGGAGAAAAACTGCAAATCTTCAGTGATCTCTCCCCAATCACGTTAGCGAAGCGACATTCACTTTGACCAATTACCTTGCATCTACAAAAACATTGCATTATATACTGGGGTTTCCCCTTTAAGCTGACCATGACCAAAGACGGTACACAGCACCATATAAGTGATCTTCAAGAGGGTGAAGCTTTCTTGTCTAGGCTGGGTCTCCCACCCCTCCCAAATGAAGCTTTGATGACACCTATATCTTGTCCATGACCTGCAACTACTCCAAGTAAGTTGTGGACACCAGCCAAGACCAAAACGAAGACCTGGCTCCCAATCCCACAATGCACCCAAAACTCTTGTCTATCCGCAGGTACCTGAAAAGATCCTCCTCTTTCTGAAGCCCAGTTGGAGAAATTATTTTGTGAAACACCTGCCCGCTTGTTTTTATAACATATGTAGGATACCTACGTCTTCCCATTTGGGTCAATTTAAGAAATAATTAAGACAATGTACTCTTTGAGTATTGAAAAATGAAGAGGACTAGCAGTAAGGGACTTCTTCTTCTCAACCTCCCTATGCTACCCCAATTAGTCTATGGCAGTGGTTCTCAACTGCTGTCCTCAGGACCCACTAACAGGCCAGGTTTGCAGGATAACTGAAATACATCACAGGTGATATCATTTGCAGCTCAGTGATTGCAGAATTCTAGTCTGCATCTCCCCAAGGTAATACTTAAAATCTGGCCTGTTGGTGGGTCCTGAGGACAGGAGTTGAGAACCACTGGTATAAACCATGGATTCCTGAGCTTGCTCAGGCTCAAATCTTCTTTATTTACTGTTATGTTTTTTCTTTTTCTTTTTGGACCCAGGGACCTTACCTAGGACCACTTTGTTCCTGCAGTAGGTTTCTGATCTGCTCATACAGACTCATTCTACATTTACATTTTTTTTTGGTTACATTATGTTCGGTTACAGTATGATAATCTCTCTGTTCTTTCAGCCTGCTTCTCTTGGATACTCATAATAGTCATTTTACAATGTCTCTACATATTTACTCATTTACTCATGCAATGTTAAAGGGTTGAACTCCTTGCGTAAAAAGGTGGCTGGCTCTGCGGGAATTCCACTAATCTCAGGCTGATGTGATCCTTATCCAAGAGACACACTTTAGGAAGAGGAGCTCATTTAAATTTGCCCTTAAGTATTTCCCTACAGTATTCACACCCTCTAACCCCACAGACAAAGCAGGTGTTGCTAAATTAATTAAGCAAAATACTATACTCCAAGTACACTCATCCATGATAGACACTCAAGGGCGTTTCATCCTTCTTAACTGCCAACACGGCAAAACCCCTATAACAATCTTGAAGGTATACGCCCCAAAAAGGGGCCAAATTGGTTTCCTCCGGGACTCTATATCCCCCTCCTAATGTCATTGCATCCACTCACGGTAATGGCTGGGGATTTTAATTTGACTATCTCCCCTTCTAGGGATAGGAAGTCACTCTGGGCCCACCAGCCTTCTAAGCAAACTCTCAGGCAGTCTACTTCCTTTTGTCAATGGATCAGGGAACATAGACTGTTTGATTCCAGGAGAGTAAAACCCCAAATGGCAAGCAATACTCTTTTTTTCTCACTTGTACATCACACCTTCTCTAAACTTAATTACTTTCTTGTCTCAAACCTACTCCTGCAGGAGATGGTGGTTTTGGATATCATCACCAACTCGTGGTCTAACCATTCCTTTATAGCTCTAGATCTCCTTATGGGTAGCTTTGTCCCCCATACATGCCATTGGCAATTGAATGATAATCTCCTCCGCCAGGCAGATATCAAAATATATATTTCACAAGCCCTTGAGGATTTTTTCAAGTTTAACATAGGCTCAGTCTCTCAAATATCTACACTATGGGAGGCCCATAAGGCTTACATCAGAGGCCAATTTATAGCAGAAGACTCCCTTAAGAGAAATGCAGTTAAACACAAAAAAGACCTCTTAATGCAACTGACACAGGTTGAGAAAAAGCTTATCGATCACCCCTCAATTACTAATAATTGAGGTGTGGTGGTGTTGGTCTGGGACATGCATAAGGCCCTAGATGTCGAAGACATGCCTAAAAATCTGAGGTGGATGAAATGAAATTCTACCAATTTGCTAAGAGACCACATAGCATGCTAGTGAACAAGCCCTCGGAAAATGCACCTGAGTTAATTTTCCAATCTGACGGAACTCCTACTTACTGTCCAAAAAGCATTGCAACAGCATTTGGCAAATATTAAAGTAAGCTTTCCAGTGTCCTGTGCCCTGACCAGCATCTGGCATTCAACAAACATGCGTTTGATGAATTTATCTCCAACTTTCATTTACCTAAACTAAACTCCAAAGATAGACAGTCACTAAATGTAGCTATCACTTTGGAAGAACTGGAGAAAGTAGTTAAAGAACTACCAACCCACAAAACACCTGGTCCCTATAGACTTACATATTCATACTTTAAACAACTACTTCCACAACTGGCCCCTAATCTACTGGCTTTCTATGACTCTTTAATGAAAGGAGAAATACCCCATCCATACTTTCAACATTCATATATTATTGTAATACCAAAAGAAGGGGAAAATCCAGCCTCCACAGCCAATTACAGACCAATTGCCCTATTCAACTATGACTACAAAATATTTACCAAAATATTGGCGAACCACCTGGCCCTTATTTTACTGATATTAATCCATACAGACCAGGTCAGTTTTGTGCTTGCTAGACAGGCGGGTGACAATACGAGAACAACAGTAAATTTGATAGATATAAACAATAAAGCTTGCATCCCAGCCCTGCTTCTGAGCTTGGAAGATTAAAAAGCCTTCGATAGGCTAAGCTGGCCATATATGATGGAAATTTTAAGCCATATAGATATAAAAGGCCCATTCTTTGAAGCTATAGTCCATGCCCACAGCCCAAGTTAAAATCCTTTACTCAATGTCAGACCCCTTTCAAATGCTCAATGGCACAAGGCAGGGTTGCCCATTATCCCCAGTCCTCTTTGTGATTTGTCTAGAACGCTTGGCCGCAGCGATTAGACTACATCCAGATGTTAAAGGGGTGAAAACCAGTCAGCAGAAGTTTAAACTTTCATTATTTGCAGACAACATTCTTCTAACACTAACTGATCCTGTGTTGGTAGAATGCTATAAATAGATTAGCACAGTGCTGAACGATTCAACAAACAGAGCTGAAAGTCTCTACCTATGAGGAGAGGGGGAGTGTGCCTTTCCTCCAATCAGCTGTCTTGGCTGTATGACCAGGCTTCACTACAGTGTTAACCAGAAAGAGAAAATCCCCTAACACAATGTGCACTTTCTAAACAATATATAAAGCTGAAGATAGCAGATATACATGTAAAACGTATGTAGGGTGATTTGTTTCATCTCTGTGTATCATCTGAGGCTGTTCACTACAATGGGTATATGTTAGGATTTGCATCCACTTTAACGGAACGGGTCGCATACATTTAATGCTACAGAGTGGTACGATCCCGCGAATCGCCGTCTATAAACGGTGGCTCGCTTATGCACGGCTAGCAGGTGGGAGTGCGCTGACGGTGGCGCGCTCTCATGCTCGCTGCACTCTCTAGCAGTATGGCTGTGTGTCAGGTGGACTCGATGTCTGCCGGCTACCCGCAATTGCCTGGCACAGAAGAAAAACAGGGAACCACCAATGTAAATGCGGTGGTTCCCCACTCTGTCAGATGGCATGTAAGAGATCTACTGATCCCTGTCATTGAGATCAGTTAGATCTCTTATGCCCCTGGCAGCCCAGTCACCTCACAGTTAGAACACACATAGGGTTCTAACACACAGTTAACCCCTAGATCGCACTCTGCAGGTTAACCCCTTTACTGCCAATGGAATTTACACAGTAATCAGTGGATATTTAAATTTCTGATCGCTGTATAAACGTCATTGGTCCCAAAAAAGTGTCAAAAATGTCCGACATGTCCACTGCAATATCACAGTCCCAATAAAAATTGCAGATCGACGCCATTACTAGTAAAAAAAATAATAGTAAAAATGCCATAAATTAATTCTCATGGTTTGTAAACGCGGCAACTTTTGCGCAAACCAATCAATAAACGCTGATCACGATTTTTTTTTTACCACAAATATGAGGAAGAATATATATCGGCCAAAACTGATGAATAAATTTGTTTTTTGGATATGTATTATAGCAAAAATAAAAAATATTGTTTTTTTTTTCAAAATTGTCGCTTTTTTTTGTTAATAGCAGTGATCAGAAGTGACACAGAGGTGATCAAATACCACCAAAAGAAAGCATAATTTGTAGGAAAAAAGGGCGTCAATTTTGTTTGGGTACAACGACACACGACCGAGTAATTGTCAGTTAAAATGACGCAGTGCCGAATCGCAAAAAGTGCACTGGTCCTAACATGGGAAATCCTTTCGGTCCTTAAGTGGTTAGTAAGCTGTAGATACACTTCAATTATGTACAATAGTTACCTACCCCTTACACTGCTCTTTTAGTATAAGAGACTTGGCCATAAATGTGAGGATCTTTCAAACTCTAGATGAGAAAGGTTATACTTTTTTTTCTTAAGTGAAATTATCATGTTAGTTTAATTGTATGCAGTATTTGTTCTGTATGCATCTATAATAGGTTGTCAAAGAGTTTTAGTAAGTGTTCAACCATTTAGGAATATTTCTACAAAGAGAATAAGACAGAATTCTTTTGTGTTTTCTAAATTGCGAACCCACCATTGTTATTTTATTTTTTTATTTGAACATTGTATAAAACAATATCATAAGGGGTATTTGTATAATTATACAAAATCCATGAAATAATGCTAGGCTTCATACTCTGCCCTACGCGCAACAAAAGGCCACACATAAAAGAGCTAATAATTGACTGCAGCAACCAGTAAGGGTGCATACACCTGTTGTTTGATACCATAAGGGATTAACGTAAAGAAAAACAATCTATTTACTGTGCACTCCAAAGCTCAAACCCACATGCCTTCCTTTGCAGCCTCAGATGCACTGGACAGTGAATGAATGGGAAGTGCTCTGTGCTGAGCGGCTTCCTGTTCATTCACAATCTGAAGAATAGTAAACAGTTTACTACTCTTCAGTTATGAATGGACATAATGAGTGAGTGTGTTCATTTAGAAAAGGAAGGGGCTGGTAAATTACATATTTACTAGTCCCTTGCCCCGCTCTCCATCTTGTAACATCCTCCACAGCAGCTGGGGGGGGGGGGGAGGGAAGCCAGCAGAACTGTGTAGTGGGAGGCTAAGACTGAGGAAAGCCTAGACAGTAGGGGGAAATTGGCACTGCATGTAGTGATTAGGGTATACCCAGTCACACATGGCACACCCCCTGTGCACTTCTATGGACTGTAGCCTATATGAATACATTCCAATAGACTTTTCATTACATGGTTATCCAAAAATACAAATTTCAATTAATTTGCACAATTCTAAAATTTCCATGCATAACTATATTAACCACTTCCTTACTGGGCACTTAAACCCCCCTCCTACCCAGACCAATTTTTGGCTTTCAGCGCTGTCGCATTTTGAATGACAATTGCGCGGTCGTGCGACGTTGTACCCAAATAAAATTTGCGTCCTTTTTTTCCCACAAATGGAGCTTTCTTTTGGTGGTATTTGATCCCCTCTGCGTCATTTCTGATCGCCGCTATAAACAAAAAATGAGCGACAATTTTGCAAAAAAGAACAATATTTTTTACTTTTTGCTAAAGTACAAATCCATTAAAAAAATTATTCGTCGGTTTTGGCCGACATATATTCTTCTACATATTTTTGGGAAAAAAAAAATCGCAATCGGCGTATATTGATTGGTTTGCGCAAAAGTTATCGCGTCTACAAACTGGGAATTGATTTATGGCGTTTTTATTATTTTTTTTTTTTTACTAGTAATGGCGGCGATCTGCGATTTTTAGCGGTAATGCGATATTGGGGGGGACATGTCGGAACATTTTGACACTTTTTTGGGACCAATGACATTTATTCAGCGATCAGAAATTTAAATGTCCACTGATTACTGTATAAATGTCATTGGCAGTGAAGGGGTTAACCTACAGGGGGCAGTGTAGGGGTTAAATATGTTCCCTGGCTGTGTTCTAACTGTGGGGGGGCATGGCTGGTCGGGACATAACAGATCTAACTGATCCCAGTGACAGGGATCAGTAGATCTGCTATGTCCCCTGTCAAAGAATGGGGAACCGCCGTGTTTACAACGGCGGTTCCCCGTTCTGAGGCTCCTGAAAGTGATCGCGGGTCTCGGGCGGACATCAAGTCCGCCCGACCCGCGGGCGCGCGCGCGCGCGCGCCACCGCTGCCTCCAGGGGGCGCGTGGGAGCATGCGCAGTGGGAGGACGTCCATGGACGTCCTCCCGGCATTTCAGGTCCGCGCTGGAGCCGTATTTCGGCAATAGCGCGGACCTGGAGGGGTTAAACTTGCATATTAGACATAATGCTCTAATGTGGAGTGATCTATGTGTGATCAATAACTGTATCTCAGGTGGGCTAGATTCAAAATCTAGATACATGCCTCCTCTGTCTACTTTGTAGTCGCTGAGTGATCGTAAATCTTTTCTTCCATGTAAAATAAAAGTTTGTGTATGATTTACAAACAGTGTGCTGCCTAAGGCAGGGAAACGGAGGCTGCATATAACGAAAAAGAAATGGTATTGGGGACACTTAAGAGTGCATTTATTAAACACATAGCAATTCACCCAGTTATTTTCAGTTAATTTACTTTATTCACATTTACCGGTACTTTCATTTTGTGTGAATGTGGCAAAAAACAATGTCGTGGAAATACTTATTGTTCTTAGCACCTCCTATTGGCCAAATGAGGCATTTTCTAGTTCAATAAATGAATCAATGAAAAACATTTGCCCAGCACAGGAAATAGCCTAATAACATCTGTTTTGTTTTGTTTTGTTTTTTTGTTTTTTTAGGGGGGGGGTCCCCATTCACACTGAACAAATGCACATACACTTTCACTGGACAAATTGCTATGCAATTTTTTAAAATAAATAAATCTCTTAATATTGTGCTATTGGATACAATATAGAGTATAACTGTGAATTGTCTCGATCCCCCCCCCCCCCCCACAAAAAAATTAAACTTGGACAAATTTGCTTCTGAACCTAACCTAGACTCAGATGTAAATCACTTGGACAAGTGTACTTAAAAAGATCCACTATCAAAACTTCACCGAGTATAAATTATTGTTTATATGTATTATTTATATACTATGGAATGCATTCTAGTTACTATTGCTACAGCAGATGGCTTTAAAAGCTATGCCATTTAAATGCATGTGTTAGTCAAAACATGATGTAGTTGGTTGGTATTGCCAGCCTAACTATATAAATATATATACAAATATATAACATTTATGGTCGTAGCCCTCAGACCGAAGATAGATGTGGATCACATAAACATGCAACAAGACTTACAACATAAATAGACCTGAGGTGTGCCCTGGTCATCTGGTCGGTATGCCAAGGGAAAGGGGCATACCCTGTATAAGTAATGGAGAAGAATGTGCTGAGAAGTGCCCTAAAAAGGGGGATGGGAGGGAGGGTATCGCACTCTGGAACCGACCAAGAGCATGGGGGAGAGAGCTGCTTAAAAAACCCTCCAGGCTCCTCCCATAAGTTCAGGCCACCAAATTGGCCTTCTTATATATGTCTATCAGGATAGCACCCAATGGACAAATTTATGCACAATTCCAGTTGCTTTAGAAGTTACAGCAACCTGATGATTTAATGACATATTTCCAAACACTTGCAAAAACAGGAAATACTTATTTGCATATGTTTATTATAATAACCCATAAAAATTATCCAAGACTATGCAAGTACGTGGTGAAACTTGACAACAAAATTGTTGTAGCTACATCTAACTTTATAAACCATTTTTTAGTACTTATTACATACCTACAGCAGCATTTTCCCTATGCAACAGGGTTTTAATTGCTGTCAACTAGAAATATAATTTAAATAAGATATTGCATCTCAAAACATATTACGGCGGCAGGTCGGCTCTCCTGCACAATTTGCCGTAGCTGTATGGCGACTCGCAAAGGCGCAGTTGCGGACAGGAGCACGCTGGTGGTGGCATGTGCCAATGTAAACAAGGCAGATTCCCATTCTGACAGGGGATATGACAGTGATCTACTGTTCCCAGTCATATCTATCATATCCCTGGCAGCCCAGCCCCCACACAGTTAGAACACACAGAGGGAACACAGTTAACCCCATGGTCGCCCCTAGAGTTTAACCCCTTCAATGCCAGTGTCATTTTTCATTGCATTTTTATAGCACTGATCAATGTAATAATGTCAAGGTGCCAGAAAAGTGTCAAAAGTGTCCGATCTGTCCACCGCAATGTCACAGTCCCGATAAAAGATCGCCGCCATTACTAGTAAAAAAAAAAATAATAATAATAAAGATGCCATAAATATACCCCCCTATTTTGTAGACGCAATAACTTTTGCGCAACCCAATCAATATACGCCTATTGCGATTTTATTTACCAAAAATATGTAGAAGAATATATATCAGCCTAAACTGATGAATAATTTTGTTTTATATATATATATTTTTTTGGATATGTATAGCAAAAAGTAATCTTTTTTCAAAATTGTCGGTGTTTGTTTGTTTATAGCGCAAAAAACAAAAACCACAGAGATGATCAAATACCACTAAAAGAAAGCTTGTTTTGTTTGAGTACAGCGTAGCATGACCGCGCAATTTTTAGTTATAGTGACACAGTGCTGTATCGCAAAAAAATGGCCTGGTCATTAAGGGGGCAAATCCTCCCGGGGCTGAAGTGGTTAAAAAAGTTATTTGGGTAACATCTTAGCTGTCTTGTGAAATTCTGCTTTCCTTGTTTCCATGTATTTACAGTATATATGTAAATTACAGTGTTTTTTATTTGTAATAAATGAGGTGAATAGCATTTTGCTGAATTGAGCACTAGCATTTGGAGAGAGGCAATCTGCAGTGAACTCTACATTCTGTAATTTGCTCTTGCTTGTTTCCACAGCTTGCATGTCCTAAGTTCCTTTTTTCATTATTATTACTTTTTTTAGCTTGTTTAATTAGTCTGTAATCATTTTGGATTTCTGAGCAGCAACCATGCATCTAAGCAACAGAAAGGGAACATACATCTTTAATATTTTTTAGTGGGTACCAAAGGTCTTTGCCTTTGATTGTTCAAGGTAAGTATGTATATAAAGTACTTTTACTGACATGTGGCTGTGGCTTGGTATGCTTTTATACAGTAAGATCATCCATTTTTTCTTCTTAGTTGTCTGACTTTTAATTTCCCAGAAAATTCTTTAGAAAATCCTAAAGGCTGCCATTCAGCATTTTCGACATTGTTCAACAAGTAATCAAATTTTACATCATAAATGAATTCCCTAATTTGAGGTCCCACAAAAATGATTTCTTTGTTCTCATCATGACTAATTCTAGGATATATAAACAAATATATAAACAAATAAGGGCACCAACAATGCGATCACAAACCCCAAAATACTCAATGCCTAGGTTGCTGCGCCTTTAACCGCGACAAACATTATTATTAAATAACAAAGTGATAAAAAAGGTTGCTACTTATAAATAAATTGCAATGCAATAAAAATAGCAATAAAGTGTTCTATTTGCTCTTCCTACTACATGGCCACACGTTTTACTCATTTTGCACTTATCTTTGAAATACCTACTCCCAAGTCTTTTTCCATTTGTAGTTTTTGTCAGCACTGTACCCCAAATATTGTATTCTGTCAAGGGATATTTTTTCCCTAGGTGCATTATTTTACATTTAGAAACATTGAACTGCAGTTTCCACTGCTTTGACCAATCTTCGAGCAATGCCAAATTATGTTCCATGTTGCAGACACCGCTAGGAATATCTAACCCATTGAACACCTTTCCGTCATTCACAAAAATGCACAACTTTCCTACCAAATCTTTAGTTATGTTACTGCTAAACAGATTAAATAGAGCAGGACTTAATACAGAGCCTTGTGGTACTCATAATGATTGGTCTTTGTTCTGAATGACCTTCTTTAGTATCACACTTTGGTATCTATCCTTTAGCCAACTGCATATCCACTGACCCAGCTGAGAATGGGACAGCAAAGACAGGAAGAATCATGCCCACAATGAACACCATCCTACAATTAGTGAAAACAAAGGGCGCTACATATAAATAAATTGCAATGCAATAAAAATAGCAATAAAGTGTGCATCAATTAATGCAAAATATCATATGCAAATCCATATAATAAATAAGTCCAGAAAAAATAAAAATTAGATCTCCAAAAATAAATGTCCAATCACCGTGTTCCTAAACAGTGCATATATAAAGTGATAAGTGCTCCAATCTTCATAAAAGTGCTTCACCCAAAGTGCAAAAAATCAATATGTGCTCACCGGAACTATTCAGGTGTGACCATCAGACATATACATATTTAATTCCTCTTCTTAAAGTTAATAGGCGGTTCCTCCACTTGAGGAAAAGATTAGAAACACTATACTTTAAATCACATAGCTGACATAATCTACATTGTGCATGTATTTGTTTAAAAATGTAGTGATGTCAGAAGGCTGTGATATAAATTTTCTTTGATTTATTTGTGCCAAGTTTAATTTAACAGTTAAAGTTTCCTTTAATCCACTAGAGGATCATTTGGTAGATTTAATGGCTAGTCCAAAACTGGCTGTAAATGTTAATAACTTCTTCATCTATCAGCATTGAAATAGTTAAAAAGAACTTGATTATTTGTAAATGTATACATCCTGAGTGAATGCCATCCATATGCAGCGAAATGAACATGACAAATTCGGCAATAAATTGTGAGTTCAGCCATGCTGGAAATTATGCCCTGGTACCTTCATCTTCCCTCTTTGATTTATAAACTTTTTTTGCAATCTGCAAAGTGGTCCAAATCAATCAACCGTAGAGTCATCTTAAAATAATCAGACAAGCATACACGGGGAAAAATAATATTGCCTCTGACAGTGATGGCTTCCTATACACAAAGATGGTGAAATATGCCTTAATATATAATATCATATTTGTACAAAGCCAAGTCAGTGATTTGGCACTTTAGCTAGAGAAAACTATGTTTAACATATATACATTCTTCTATTTTTCAGAAAAAGTAAAATAACTTTACTTTAAATTCCAAGCATTTTATATGCTAGTCACAAAGTTAATAAACACAGAAAAATAAAAAGGATAAATACGATTACATTGCATAGTAATACTTTTTAACCACTTCCTTACTGGGCACTTAAACTCCCCTCCTGCCCGGACCAATTTTCAGCGCTGTCACTCTTTGAATGACAATTAAGCGGTCATGCGACATAGTACCCAAACAAACTTGCCGTCCTTTTTTTCCCACAAATAGAGCTTTCTTTTGGTGGTATTTGATCGCCTCTGCGTTTTTTATTTTTTGCGCTATAAACAAAAATGAAGCGACAATTTTGAAAAAAGAACAATATTTTTTACTTTTTGCTATAATAAATATCCAAAAATAAAAAATAAAAAAACAAAATTTATTCATCAGTTTAGACCAATATATATTCTTCTACATATTTTTGGTAAAAAAAATTGCAATCGGCGTACATTGATTGGGTTTCGCAAAAGTTATAGCGTTTACAAACTATGGACATTGGTTTATGGCGTTTTTATTTATTTTCTTTTTTTTACTAGTAATGGCGGCGATCTGGCTGATTACTGTGTAAATGTCATTGGCAGTGAAGGGGTTAAACTGCAGGGGGCAGTGAAGGGGTTAAAAGTGTTCCCTGGGTGTGTTCTAACTGTGGGGGGCGGGGTTGGCAGGGGCATGACAGATCTAACTGATCCCAGTGACAGGGATCAGTAGATCTGTCATGCCCCCCCTCACAGAACGGGGAACCGCTGTGTTTACATCGGCGGTTCCCCATTCCAGCTCTCTGGAAGGAGATTGCGGGTCTCCGGCGGACATAGGGTCCGCCCAACCCGCGGGCACGCTCCCGCAGCGTGCGGTGGCACGCCCAGCACGAGCCAAATGGGAGGACATCTATAGACGTCCTCCCCGCATTTTAGAGCCGCGCTGTAGCCGTCATTAGGCTATGGCGCGGGCACGAAGTGGTTAAAATTGCGATGGAGCTATATGATATCTAGCAAATTATTTTTCTAAACGCTGTTTTTTAATTTGGTTACAACTATGTGTTATAAACAAATCAGTTATAATGATGTATTTTCTTCATTAGTAAATGTACTAAGAATGAATAAGGAGAAATAAAATGTATGGGGCATATTTATGTTGAGGAGAACTTGTTAATCATGGGAGCGCAGGCCGCACCACTCCCCCGCCCCCCCCAAAACCAAACCACTTATACAAATGAAAACACTGACAACAATATATATGGCTAGATAAATGGCCGCGGCACTTTTTAATTTTTTGTCGCAAATCTTTTTATTAAACGATCTATAGTATATCGAGGTAGCGTTAAAATTGGTGAAGCACGGGCGCGGTATCGGATTACTGCCGATGTCGCGCCGAGATTTTACGCCCCTCCTGCAGATATCTACAGGAGGGTAAACCGAGCACGACCCGCACGGTGGCGTGCGACGCCCTCGCACGGGCGCCCA
>BLSH010115227.1:252378-262521 GCA_018402905.1 Glandirana rugosa
CTATCCCCATTTATTTGTAGGGCACTTGCCCTAGTTTGAAGATGATTTTAGAACAGTTATATGGCTTCTACCGTTAATTAATACTTTTCAGACACAGTTTGAAGATGATCCACATTCACCTCCATTTTTGCTTTTTTTATGTTTTTATTTTTTTAAAAATATTTACAGTTATTTCCCTGTCCCCATTTTTTTGTAGGGCACTTGCCCTACCCTTACCCCCATTTTACTTCCTTTTGCAGCCCTCTGGGGCTTTCCAGGACTTTCCTACAGCCATTTTTGTGCCTAAAAGTTCGGGTCCCCATTGATTTCAATGGGGTTCGTTGTCCGTGCGATCGTTCGGGTTCCGTCCGGACCCGGACCCGGACTTTGTCCCGAAGTTCGGACGGACCAGCAGAACCCGAACTTCCAGGTGTTCGCTCAACTCTATCCAGGAGGACTTTTATCTTTGCCCGACCTGCCCAACCATCTTGTTCTGCCTCTGCATTTCCAGCTCCCTGATGGGAATATCCAAGTCCCAGCTGTCATGGACTCCGGAGCCTGTAGCTGCTTCGTTGACCTGGCCTTTGCAGCTCAGCACCAGATCCCACTCAAGCCTAACGCCCTTCGGATGGCCATCCACTTGGCTGATGGGTCCTCCATTAAGTCCGGAGCCGTCACCCACAAGACAGTTCCTCTTCTTGCCTGGACAACGGGCGGCCACCTGGAACACCTGTCTTTGGACGCCATAGCATCCCCTCTCTTCCCAGTCATTATGGGTCTACCATGGTTCCGGGCACACTGCCCCACTGTTGACCGGTCCACTGGAGAAGTTAAGTTTCTATCCTCTTACTGCCAACACAACTGTCTGCCACCGGCTCCAGAATTCCCCGCTGCAGTGCTTAGTCTGAACTCTGACCCTGATCCAGAAACCCGTCTCGCTGTTCCATCTGTCTACCATGAGTTTTCGGATGTGTTCAGTAAGAAGGGGGCAGATACTCTTCCACCTCATAGGTCATATGACTGCCCTATAGAACTGCTACCAGGGCAGAAGTACCTTTTGGCCGAATCTACCCGCTCTCTGAGTTGGAATTGAAGGCCCTCAAGGCTTACCTGGACGACAACCTTAAGAAAGGGTTCATTCGGCCCTCTACTTCACCTGCAGGGGCTGGAATATTCTTCGTGGAGAAGAAGGACTACACTTTCAGACCCTGCATAGACTATCGAGACCTTAATAAAATTACAAAAACCGGTACCCTTTGCCACTAGTTCCTGAACTGTTTCGAAGACTCAGAACTGCTGCTGTGTATACCAAGCTGGATCTGCGCAGAGCTTATAATCTCATTTGCATCCGGGAGGGTGACGAATGGAAGACCGCCTTCCGGACACAGTTCGGGCTCTATGAATACTTAGTGATGCCCTTCGGCTCTGCAATGATCCAGCAACATTTCAGCACATGGTAAATGATGTGTTTCATGACTACCTGGACCAGTTAGACATCTTTTACCTCAATGACATTCTGATCTTTTCAGCCTCTCTGGAAGAACATCGCAGGCATGTCGGGGCGTTTTACAATGCCTACGTCAGCATGAACTCTATGCTGAGGCCGAAAAGTGTGCCTTCGAGTGTTCCAGTATCTCGTTCCTGGGCTTCGACATTTCTGTCACCGGAGTCACCATGGATCCTCAGAAGGTCTCTGCAATCATAGACTGGCCAGCTCCCATTGACAGGGAAGGGGTCCAACGGTTCATAGGCTTCGCCAACTTCTATAGGGAGTTTATTAAAGGATTTTCTGCAGTGATTTCTCCCATCACCCAACTCACTAAGCAGGGTTACCGCTTCCGCTGGTCCCCCGAGGCCCGAATGGCCATTCTGAAACAAAAAACTGTGGACCATGGCACCTGTTCTTAAGGACCCAGATTCAGCCCTGCCTTACATCCTATAGGTGGATGCTTCGGAGACAGCAGTGGGAGCAGTCCTGTCCCAGAGACGAGGTCCAAAGGCCTCGCTACACCCCATCGCCTTTTTCTCTCGCAAACTTACTGCGCCTGAAAAAAATTATGATGTGGGAGACCGGGAATTCCTAGCAATCAAGTCCACCCTGGAGGAATGGCGGTACCTGCTGGAATGAGCTCTGCACCCTGTCATGGTCTTCACAGACCATAAGAATTTAGAGTACCTGCACACAGCTAAAAGACTGAAACCACGCCAGGCACGATGGGCTCTGTTTTTCTCTCGCTTTAACCTGCACATCACTTACAGGCCTGGGTCGAAGAATGTAAAGCCGGACGCTCTGTCCAGGATGTTCAGTGAGCCCGGCAACTCCACGCCACCGGATACCATCCTCCCATCCCGGAGCTTCTTGCTGATGCAGGAAGATCTGCTGTCCCTAAATGATCCCTGGCCGGGTCTACCATGCCCCCTGACCCTAGTCTGGCACTGAAAGATGGACTATGGTGGTTTCAGGACAAACTCTACATCCCGGAACCGCAACATTTGACTATGTTGGAGCTTTGCCACAACCCCCAGCTGGCCGGGCACTTTGGCGATCGCAAGACTGCGGAGTTGCTCTCGCACTCCTTTTGGTGGCCCACCGCTGACAAGGACTGTCGGGAGTACGTCAGCACTTGTGCAGTCTGTGCCCAACATAAGACCAGCCAGGCAAAAGCATGGGGTCTGCTGAACCCGCTTCCCATTCCAGAGCGGCCATGGTTGCACATATCAATGGACTTTATAGTGGAGTTACCCCCATCAGAAAGCTTTAATACCATCTTTGTAATTGTGGTTCGTCTCACTAAAATGGCCCACTTCATCCCAATGAAGGGCACCCCCACCGCTACTGTGACTGCTGGGGCATTCATTAAGGAAGTGGTCCGACTGCACGGGATCCCTGTCAACATTGTCTCGGATCGCGGGGTACAGTTCACCTCTCGGGTTTGGAAAGCCTTGTGTTCTGCACTAAACATCGAACTGGCATTCTCCTCTAGTTATCATCCCCAGACAAATGGTCAGACCGAGAGGACTAACCAGACCCTAGAACAATATATCCGATGCTACTCTTCCTTCGCCCAAGATGACTGGGGCTCGCTGCTACCTATAGCTGAATTTGCCTACAACAACACAGAGCATTCAGCCACTAAGCAGTCCCCGTTCTGGGCAAACTTGGGGTACCACCCTACATTTATACCCAACCTGGTTCCGGGAAGTGAGGTACCTGCGGTACAGAAGACTGTGAAATTCCTAACAAGGAATAGTAAGTTGTTACAGGCAACCCTAGCTCGGACGCAGGAGTCCAACAAGAGAGCATTCGACAAGGGGAGACGTGGGGAACTGGTCCTGCAACCGGGTGACCAAGTGTGGTTGGCAACCAAGAACTTGAGGTTGTCATGCCCTTCCAGGAAGTTAGGTCCAAGGTTTATCGGTCCTTTCCCTGTGAGCAGGAAGATCAACAGGGTGGCATACGAGTTGGACCTTCCCCCTTCCCTGCAAGTGCACTCAGTTCCTGATTAAGTGGAAGGGGTACGGTCCCGAAGAAAGTTATTTGGAACCCGAAGACCACATCCATGCTAAAGAGCTTGTCAAGGCCTTTTGGAGAAGACACCTAGAGCTGAGAGCCCGTTTGGGCATCTGCAGGCTGCCCCTTGGGGGGGCAATGTCAGGAGACCACTTCCGCCTCCAAAATCTGGGCCAGGAGACCCATGCGCGGGCGCATGTAGCGTTTGCGCGCATGTGCGCGTGCGCACGAGCCTGGGCGCGCTAGCGTTGACCGGTGCGTGCGTGCGTGCGTGCGTGCACATGCGCCAGGTACGGTCCCCAGATGGCCATTTAAACTGTCAGCACCTTGCAAGCGGTGCTGTCCGTTCTACAGCGTTCCGTGTTCCTGAGCGATTTGTTCTGAGCTTCCTGTTACCTGTGACCCGGCCTGAACTCGCATCTGCTTGAACTCTGCCTGCCTACGACCACACTTCTGTCTGATCCCTGTGTACCTCGACCTGCCTGCCTGTTAACAACCCTGCCTGCACCCAACCATCCTACTGCCTGCTCCTCCTATACTGCTTTGACCGCAAGTTACTGACCCGGCCTGCATCACTACTCTTTAATCTAGCACGGACTTCTGGACGACATCTTACCATCACCTGTGTCAAATCCAGCCCTCGAGCCCCCCTGTGCTCCAGCGCTCCCTGTCTGCTCTATCAGGGGTTCTGGAACCAGGGCCGTAAGTGAGGTTGCCTACTGCATAAGTCAGACTCCACCATCAGGTACGTGACAGAGACACTCCATTTTGAAGCCTAATAGAGCCTATGGTTCTAATAAGGTGCTTAAAAGAAAACCCCCCGCCGCTGTAATTCATGTGCCCGGCGTCCTGACAGGGGCCAGATGCATGAATTAGCGGGTGGTCACGGCGGTACTGGATAGATTGCTTGCTATGCATGAATCTATCCACTTAGCATATAGCATATAGCATATAAGGGTGGCGTGATAGAGGGGGCGGCACCTGTGCGCCCTCAATGGACGGGTCGCCCCTTATAAGTTCACCATGGCAGACGCTACTTGTAGTTTTTACAGATTACAGATCTCTGTAAATAATTGAAGCTGCTCTGTGGGCTGAGCTGCGCGCAGCCTTGCTGTTTTCAAAAAGTGACAATGGGTGAGAAGGGGATGATCCTGAGCAGAGAGAGCTAGAGAAGGGAGGCGGGTGTATACAAGAATTTTACACCCTAAATATGGGTGTAACATGTTACATGCTCCTTAAGGTAAGCTCAGTAATGTCAGAACCCAAGTTTCTTTAGTGGAGTCCCTTTTTACCCAACTCATTCAGCAGTGGGTGTAGACTCCTTGAATTCCTTTTTTCACAATCCAGTGGGCTCCCACAAACTTCTGGATATGCCCAGGTAATATAAGCTTCCCTGAATCCCACCCTCATTAGTCCAGAGAGACGGCACCTGATGGGAGAGAGGTGACTATGCATGAGATCTGTCACCAGGTGTCTGACCCTCTACCATTTATCTGACATCCAGCTAGTTTAGTGCACAGTAGCACATAGTTTCATAAGAAGAACCAGTCACTGCATAGGACACTGCTCCAAGGTGCTAATCTTCCAGTGGAGTGGCCCTGCACCTACAACCATTCACTCGGCTGTCCAGACCACAGACTCTTCATGCCCCTTGCTGTGGAACAGGTCCAGAGAGCCTACTAGCCAGTCACCTGGACTCAGACAGTCTACCTCCTTGTGATGTAAGTTTTGCCCCAAGGGAAAACACAAATAGTAATTTGTATAATTATATGTAGGTGTTCCGCGCAGATGGAAAACCATAATTACTCTTAGAGCTGCAGCCCTTACCGTAACTTCACCTAGGTGTAGTTAAAAAATGGTTAATTTTGTGGTGGATGTGGCGCTGCTCTGTGAAATTGGTGTGGTATATCCTCTTTAAGCCCAAAAAAAGTGTTTCTGCCCTATTTTATACACTGGTGTCTCTCCTTAAATAATAACACGCATAACGAGGTTTACAAAGGAACATCTGAGACCCCTATGCTAGCACCCCCTGGTGGGGATTGTCGTCTGGTGAGTTTTCTAACTACTGGGGAGCAGGGAGTGGACTCACCTGGCACATGATTGAAGTGGAATAATCACCTACACACCATTATTCAAGAGATTTGCTGTTTTTCACAGTTTTTAAAGGACTATTGAGCACAGTTCACATTGGTGGTTTATAAAATATAGAAATATTCATTTATGTATCTATACATATAACTCAGGCACTCTGCAGGGTCATTGTATTAAGGCGGATCAGAGTTACTTGTTTACACACCATCATTATATAGAAAATGTTTTGAGTTGATACATTTACACATATTTTCACACCTATTAACTACCAGTATAGGTTGTGGCTCTCATTTGGGATGCTATAGCACATTACAGTTGTGCAATGACTTTGTATTTTTTTATTATTATTCATTTTATATGTGTGTTATAATTTAAGGAGAGACACCAGTGTATAAAATAGGGCAGAAACACTTTTTTTGGGCTTAAAGAGGATATACCACACCAATTTCACAGAGCAGCGCCACATCCACCACAAAATTAACCATTTGTACTTTATTATTCTTAGACCCCTTTCACAAAAAAAAAGGAAAAAAGACCCGTTTTGCGGCGCTTTGGAAGTGCTGCCCATTCATTTCAATGGGCAGGGGCGTTTTTGCTCCAAACCCGCCCCAAAGATGCTGCTTGCAGGACTTTTTTTACCGTCCTGCAAGCGCACCGCCCCAGTGTGAAAACACACATTGAAGTGAATAGAAGGCAGTTTTCAGGCTCTTTACAGGGGCTATTTCTAGCGCTAAATCGCCTGAAAACTGCCTCAGTGTGAAATGGGTCTCAGAGTATTTCTCTGAGTGTCTCATAGACTGTACAGTGCTGCCACCTAGTGCCCTCATTGGCAAATCACTCCTAGGCAGTTCCTGTTATTGTAATTGTTGCATTGACTGTTATTATTTGTTCTGTGCTTATTACGTGCCCCTTTACCATATTGTTTGTAATTTATCATGTATTCATAGAGTATAAAGTTGCACATTGCTGTTTGTCTGATCATTTGACTGACACCTCTACATTACATTTTTCGCCTCACAAGTTAACATTAAGAAAAAAAAACTGTTTGCAGTTTTAAACACTCCCATGTCAGACACAGGCCTTGCTACATTTCTGTCTGAGTTAAAGATTATACATTTTAGGAGAATAAAGAGTTCATGCATAGAACGAAAACTGTGTTCACTATTGCCAACCCTTCTTTGAGCTCACAAAAGCTTTGTCTGATGTCAGAATCAGAGAAACTACTAAAGCTGAAGAACTGGGGTCCTGGTTCAACTTAGAATCAGTGTCTATCTTTAAATAAAGTATGGCATTTGTTACTTGAAAGCATACTATGCACAGACTAAACTAATTTGCAGAGTTTAGAATATGGATATCAGTATTTTTTTTTGTAGTGTGACGCAGACACTCTGGCTGGTCAAGCTACTTGTCCCAGGTCCACTTTTCCCACAATGTTCAAGCGGCATCCTCACTTCTGGTTCAGTAAGTAGTCTACAGAGTTTACTTTTCTGAATGCAATGCATTGCAAAAGTAGAATCACACCCTCTTTTAGCAACTACTTCTTGAAAAGTTCCTTAGCAACAGCTCTTGGAAAGTGGACAGCACTGGGCAAGTGGGCATCAAAGCAATGTTCCAGGCTGGGCAAACCTCAATCTTAGTGTAACAGGAGATTAACAAAAGAACAGAGGGGCACAGAGATCTCAAGAATGCTGGGGTACAGCAATCGCAGTGCTGGGCACACAGATCGCAGGACTTGGGGGACACAGAGACCACAGAATTGAGGGGATACAAAGAATGCATGACTGGGAGGAGATCCAGAGACCACAGAACTGGTGGGGGCACAGAGACTGCAGGATTGGGAAGGAAGATACAGGGAACACATTATGGGGGTGGGAGATGCAGCCCAGACCCAAACAACAAAGAACATTCAGTCCCCCTTTCTCATAACACTTACTGTGCCCTCGTTCTGCTGCTGAGTCACATGGAAATAAAGCAGACAGCAGAGCAAGAAGTGCATTGTGATTGCAGCCTGAGCCAGGCATCCGATTGATAAGGAATAATTAATCAGAATATGAGGACAGGTTTAGTGTACATCTGCAACCTTTCTGCTTTCTGTCAGGACATTGCATGGGAATAAAGTGCATTTGTCTGAGGCTGGCACTATGCATTTCTCCTCCACTCCATTATGCTGCTTGGGTTTCAGCATAGAATGGGATCTGACTCCACCCCCTAACAATGTAGTCCCCACAGCACACAGAGTGACCAATTATAGAAGAGGAAGCTTTGAATGATTTTTCATTCTTTGGGATTCTTCCTGCATCTGCGAGACTGAGAGATTACCTTGAATTTATGGGACAGTCCCAGCTGGGAGATATGCTATAATGTTAAGTGATTTAAAGTTGAACTCAAGATAAGCTACTAAGTATAGAAATGAAATGCACACACTGGAAATGTTTGAGCTTATAAAGGTTTTGCATTTCTGCCTAGTCTAGTTCTGAGGTATACATAGCTCTGCCACAGAGCACAGTCCTGCCTTGACGAGCAAGTGACCTGATTTTACTCCACTTCAGTTAAGAAACATTTACAGGTATTGACCCTCCCCCAGCTTTTGACAGGACAGTGAAAGCAGAAGCAGCGCACCGATGAGCTTATCTCTTTGTCACTCTGCTCTTTCCTCAAATTAGCATGCTCAAAGCTAGCACATGTGCACTGTGGCGCAACTGACTGGCTACTGGAACACGATTTTGTCATAAATATGTATTAATACATTTTCCAAGACTCATATGATTGTTTGGAATTCCTTGAAAACTTGAGAGGTCTCTTAAAACAAATCTCTTACTATTAAAAGTGCTACTTGAGAATGGGATGTGATTGGCCAACAAGGTGTCTCCCATGCAGAGGTAGCCTATATCTCTAATCCCTGTAATAATTATAAGACTAGCCTAAACATATTTAGAAACCCTTAGTTCCCAAAAAACTGGACAAATTGTTCACTCTCAGCAAGACAAAAGGTAAGATGCTACAGGACATATCCACTTTAGAGCTAAGGCAATCTTAGATATTTTCCAAAAACTCTTACAGTTCAAAAGTTGGTGATGGCCATAGCGAGCTTTTCTAACAGAAAGTCCAACAACTCTACCAATATCTATAAATCTCCACCACCTCTTTTACTTACCTGAAACTCTGGAAACATTAATTTCCCTTCATGAACCCCCAAAGATATGTATTTGCTGGTCTATCTTCTTACAGTCCAAAAGTTGGTGACGGACATAGTGAGCTTTTGTAACAGTAAGGCACCTGGTATAGATGGCATTCCCATCAAAATGTACAAATATAGACAGGTTGTACTTCCGACTCCACAACAGTTGCTTTGCATACTGGTCTCCTACCAGAGTCCACATACAAAACTATTGTAGCAGTGCTTCCCAAATAAGGGGAAAGACCCACTGCAACCAGATTCTTTTCATCCCATTTCACTCCTGCCCAGAGATGTAAAGAATTTCTAGCAAAATTCTGGTTGCCTGATTTTTTGTTATGGTACATACTATAATGCATCTTGATCACACTGGGTTTTTGTCCAATAAATCTTGGAACATCCATAGAACATCTTGGAATATTAACAACAAGCAACAGCTTGGAACATCCATAGAATGTTTTTAAACATGCTGATACCTAGGCAATGGTGCCCTGCTGTCCCTTGATATATCAAAAACATTTGATGGAATATAATGGAGATACATTTGGGATGTCTTTTACGCTTTAAATTTGACTTGGCCCAAACTTGTGTAACTGGGTAAAGCCACTATATGTGAATCCTTCGTCCAAGATAAGCGTAAAAGAAAAGTCAATGTTAGGTTTCCAAAAGTGATTGTTAGCTAAGGTTAGTAAATATGGTCAATCTGTATTCACTTAAATAATCCATTCATGTGGAAGGCCAGGTTCTCTTATTTTTAATGCTTTGTTTATGATTGTTACCTAAGGGGAGGACAGCTTTATGTTATTTACTAAGTTTAGAAAAAAATCCCTTTACAAAATGAATGGACATTTTTTTATGTGAACGTTCTCTACTGCTTTAGTGAATAAACCCTTTGATGGCTCCTTGAAGATTATTCTACTTATTACAGTCCAATGTTCATTTGAGTTTGACAAGCCTGCATTCGATAATTGTGTTATAAGTAGTGTTGAGCGAACCCGGACTGTAACGTTCGGGTCCGTACCGAACTTTCGGGTGTCCGGGGCACGGACCCGGACCCGGACATTTCAAAAATCGTTCGGGTTCGGTCCGGGGTTCTGCTATTTTACTCCACGTGTTGAGAAGCTGCAGGGCAGCCAATCAACAAGTGTTTCACTGGTTTGCCCTTAGAAGCCATCACAGCCATGCCTACTAATGGCATTGCTGTGATTGGCCAGTGCATCATGTGACCCAGCCTCTTTATAAGCTGGAGTCACAGTGCTGCAGTCACATGCTCCTTGGGTTAGTGTAGGGAAAGGTAGCTGACTGCGTGAGGGACAGATTTGAGACATTTTAAGACCTGATCCTGCATCCTGAGATAGATTACTTTACTACTGCTGTCTGTGCTGTT
>BLSH010115227.1:270738-282431 GCA_018402905.1 Glandirana rugosa
CTGTAAAAACTGTGAAAAAACCCTGGTTACTGTAAATATGTCGCTAGTCTTTCAATTTATAGGTGACTAATGACACATTTACAGTAACCGTCACTTCCCCAATTGGACGTCCCCCACTAGATCCCCAAATGACACGAGGGATCCACACAAGATTGACCCTCCCCCGACCCGACGGTGCCCGTATTCTCTAGATTGACTAGGGTCACTGTCCCTAGTCATCTAGAGACAATACGATGGACTGTCTTGCACCTTGATGGAACAAATGTAGTCGAAAAGGGGTAAAAAGAAGAGACGGTCCAGTAGCGCCCATCGGCCAACTGTAGCTCAGGTGGTCGGGGCACCGGTGTGACGACGTCTCACACCGCGGTGACCGCACGAGTGCAGGTTAACCCCTTCACTGCCAATGACATTTACACAGTAATCAGTGGATATTTAACTTTCTGATCGCTGTATAAATGTCATTGGTCCCAAAAAAGTGTCAAAAATGTCCGACATGTCTGCCCCAATATCACAGTCCTGATAAAAATCGCAGATTGCCGCCATTACTAGTAAAAAAAAATAAAAATAGTAAAAAACCATAAATTAATTCTCATGGTTTGAAACGCGGCAACTTTTGCGCAAACCAATCAATAAAGGCCAATCTCAATTTTTTTTTACCACAAATATGAGGAAGTATATATATCGGCCAAAACTGAGGAATAAATTTTTTTTTTTTATATTTATTTTGGATTTGCATTTTAGCAAAAAGTAAGAAATATTGTTTTTTTGTAAAATTGTCGCTCTTTTTTTGTTTATAGCGGTGATCAGAAATGACGCAGAGGTGATCAAATACCACCAAAAGAAAGCTCCATTTGTGGGAAAAAAAGGATGCAAATTTCGTTTGGGTACAACGTCGCACGAACGCGCAATGTCAGTTAAAATGACGCAGTGCCGAATCGCAAAAAGTGCTCTGGTCCTAATGTGGGAAATCCTTCCGGTCTTTAAGTGGTTAATGGTATGCAATAATAAATAGAGGAATACTGTATATTTCCTTATACAGTATAATATTCTAGAACTTTCTTCTGGCCGGAAATACCTAAAGGAACATACTGTAAACTTGCCAATACTGGGGATTATTTACTAAAGGAGTACCTTTTTTTCCACACAAAATACATTTAAAATTAAAGCTTTTTTTAATTCATTTGGATAGACTATATACAGTAGAGTATGGAATGAATTAAAAACTGCTCCAGTTTTTTTTTTGTTAACTTTGTCCCAGTAAGATTTACCTTTATTTCCTGTCCTGAAGACGCAATGGGAAATCATGCCATTCTTTCAGCTACTCTCGTGTGATGTGCATGGGATACGATACCCCAATTTATTTTTCCAGTGTGAATACAGTTTTGTTAGTATTGTTGTTACATGGACTGCCTGGGTGGCAACGTCCCCACATATATGGGTGTATTTCTATTTAGTTCTTATCTCTTTATTCCTAGCAGGTTTTTTTTAAGACTCTACAACATGAACAGCAAGGGAGTCAGTGTGTCAGTGTTCACCTCCTTTTCTCAATTGAGACTTATATGAGAAGGAGTATGAGTGTATGAATACTGTATGAATGATGTCAGCGTTCAACAATAGAAATGCCCACAAATTGGGCTTCTAGAAGGGAAGGGGCTGACAGACTAGATTGGTGCAAATAAAAAATGGATTAGCTCCACAATCATTCAACATTTCTTTGAGGAAGCAATGATGGGTATTTATAAAGTAATTAATAACCAGCATTTCGTTTTTCAAAGCAAATGTGACTTTTTAAAACCTAATTTGAATATTTTAAATCAGAGAGAACTGTGTTGATTTTTTTGTATTTAGTGATACACTAATTATTTAGTTCTCAACATGTTGCAGCTGAATAAAGCTTCTTATCTGTCCACCATTATATTCATCGATCCTCCAGCAGAATGACATTTTAGGCCTTTGATAAAACAATTACTGTAGTACAGCCTTGCTATTTAGATTATAATTATATTAATTAAGTTAAGACAATTTTAAGATTATAGTAGAGAATCCTCATCCAACTTAATTCAGCTCTGTGACATCAAAGCTTGATGCTTCAGGTCCTCCAGTGTAAACTTTGATAACAGAAAGAGCAGCACATGAAGGACTTTCTGCTGTGCAGCCAGCAATGGAGAGGCAGCAGTTATAGGACTGCAACCATGAAGTGCAACACATGGTGAATGGAAAAAACAGTATGGAAATAAAACAAAAAGTTGTACTATAGGTAATTGTAGAACAAAAATAAATACATGAGCAGAAAGTATGTGTCATAAAAATTAAACTGGCTATAGTGTGCTTTCATTTTTTTTATACACCCAAGCAGAAGCATCCGGTCCATAAGGGGCGCAGGGGTGTCTGCATGCAGGGATGCATGTGAGGCACCGGACTCATAGGTTTTTATGAGGTTTTTTTCAAGCCACATGATTAGAGCCTGAGACTCTAATTGACTTGAAAAAGGTTAGGCTTGGGGCGCAGAGCACTGCGCCCTGAACCCACCCACTTGTGAAACTAGCGAATCAATATTCGCTATTGTCTTCCGGCTTCTCCTCCCGGCCAATCAGGACAGGAGGCGGATCGGGTTGGCCGGGAGGAAAAGCAGAGAAAGCCGTGGAGGGTCTGAGTGTGGGGGTACCATTGAGGGTGAGTGCAGACCTGGGAGGTTGTTTGCTGCCCCCCCAAAAAGTTTAGCACCAGCCACCACTGCACCCACCCAAGTTGACTATTTTTTGTTCATCAAGCGACACATAACCATTAAATGCCCATAATGATTTGTTAACCACTTGCCGACCGCCGATCGGCATCTGACGGCGGAAAGGTGGCTCTATTGCGCAAATCGCCGTCATATGACGGCGGCTGCGGGATCGAGCCTAGTGAGCGCGCGCGCCGCCGAAGGCGCGCCCGCAGGCTCACTGTGTTTGGGGAGGGCCAGGGAGCGGGTGCGGTGGAGTCGATCTCCGCCGGCCACCCACGATGCCCCCCCCGGAGTGAAAGAACGGAGGTCCGTGTAAGTAAACACAGACCTCCGTTCTGTGAGGGGGGAAGGGCTGTGATCACAGCCTTCCTGTACATGGAGGCTGTGACCACTTCCCTTCCCCAGCTAGGGCAGTCCCCACACAGTTAGAACACGCCCAGGGAACACAGTTAACCCTTAGAGCGCCCCCTGCAGGTTAACCCCTTCACTGCCAATGGCATTTACACAGTAATCAGTGCATTTTTATAGCACTGATCGCTGTATAAATGCCAATGGTCCAAAAAAAGTGTCAAAATGGTCCGACATGTCCGCTGAAATATCGCAGTACCGATAAAAATCGCAGATCGCCGCCATTACTAGTAAAAAATAAAAAAAAAAATAAAAACCCCAAAAATTAATTCTCATCATCCGTAAACGCGACCACTTTTGCACAAACCAATCAATAAAAACCGATGAAAAAAATGTTTTTTTATATTTTTTTTTTAAGATTTGTATTTTAGCAAAAAGTAAGAAATTTGTGTTTTTTTGCAAAATTGTCGCTCTTCTTTTGTTTATAGCGGTGATCAGAAATGACACAGCAGTGATCAAATACCACCAAAAGAAAGCTCTATTTGTGGGAAAAAAAGGACGCAAATTTTGTTTGGGTACAATGTCGCACGACCGTGCAATTTTCAGTTAAAGCGACGCAGCGCTGAATCGCAAAAAGGGCTCCGGTCCTAAAGCTGGAAATCCTTCCGGGGCTGAAGTTGTTAAAGAAGATAATGCATACATATTTAAAATGCACTGAAATCACAAAGCTGGTATCCACAGATGCCTGCGCTTCATGTCTAATTCAACCCCCTGGTTGCCTCAAAACTCTGAGCAATCAGATAAGCACATACAGTATGAACCTAGCTTATTTGGTTGATTGCTTGGACCTGCCCTCCCACCAACTAAGCCTTACCATTGACTTAGAGGTTAATCTTCACAGTGATGGGCAAATAGTCAGACTTAGGAGGGGGAAGAATCAATGCCATACTCCTGACCCAGGAAGCTAGGCAGATATGTGCATGTAAATTTCATTGCACACAGCATCAAAATCAGGGGAGGAATGGGAAGCCTTGGCCTGGGGCCAACACAATTAACTAGACCTTGCATGGTAAGGAAAAGTGTACCATTGCACTGAATTGCTTATGGGTATAGTGAAAGGTGGGTGTTCCTAAAAACAGGTTAATTGTGAAATACATTTTAGCATATTTCTACAACTTGCTGCATTAAGTCCCAGGATATCTGAGAGTGCAAAGGAAGTTGATGCTGGAAGACTTCTTACAGGTACTGTGAGCACAGATCTGAACAGGGACCAAGTGACTATATAATTTCCAGTAATGTTCCCTGGTTGCAAGTTCAACTTCAGTGTCATAATGGTGAAATATTTCTACTTAGGGATTCCAGCCTAACATATCTTATTTGTACTGGCTTAGGGATGGGGGGGCAGCCTAGACCTCCCATGATATATTAGCAACACATACAAAATATATAAAAAGAAAAGACAGTAGGCCTACTGTCAGAATGTTTGCATTTTTCTAACATCTAAGCAAATACTGTAACCTAATAAACATGCTTCTAAATAAAAAAAAAATTATAAAAATATATGATATGTAATCTTATATTTTAAAGAGTCAGCATATAATAGTATGTACAGTATATGATCAGTTGGCAGAGTACATTATGTAGATCACTCAGTACTCCTGGAACAGACAGAATACAATCTTAACAAAATGTATTTTAAAATGGAACTAACATTATCAACTGCCTCTGGAGAAGGTCATTGCATCTACATCTTTCATCTTATAAATATAAAACTGATGTTTATTACAGTCCATAAAATGTTTCCTTTACATCCATCACAGTATTCCCTCTGTCCCCATAATCCTCACATCTCTTTATTTATGGTTCCTTTGGGGTCCACTGAGTAGACATATAAAGTCCCAGAAGTATATATCTGTGTACTGAAGGAATGGGCATACGTGTATGCATCTTTCTGTATTTTATACCTTATACTAACTGCAGATTAGTAACTTAGACTGGTCTGAAGTCAGAGACAACCAGGTATCATACATTTTTAGAATGACATCAGCAATGACAGATTACAAGTCAGTTTAGGTTTTTCATTCCTTACATGTGAATGTAAGATTTTGGCTTAATGCAAAGAAAATAGGAAGATTGCCTTACCTGTAAATAGCATATGTTGCAGTACAGTACAGGACATAGGAATTTGATTCTTAGACCTTGAGTTACATGCCACTACCTTCAAGTGATTAGACACTGGCAAAGCTTTGCTGGAAGCACCCCGTAGAGTATCTATATAACCCATCCCCTTCGTAAGGGTCCAGTATGGTCAGCAAACAGTAAGAAGATGAAAGATGAAGAAGGTAAAGGACCTGTGTTCTGTACTGTACTCCAAGATAAGTTTACAGATAAGTAAAAACTCCTATTATCCTAATTGTACAGTACATGACGCAGGTACTTTATTCTTAGATCATGGGACATCCCCATGGAATGAATTGAGGGGTGGGTAAAAAAGACAAAATGGCTGCAACAAGCCCACAGGAAACAAGAAAGGTCAATGGACCTGAACAAATGGCTGACAGCAGAAGCAGCTTGTACCAGCAGAGCCCAACCAGCCACCTAGAAAAAATGTTTTGGAAACGTGAAAAGAGGATCAGGTGGTGGTCTTGCAACCTTTAAAAAACAAGTGCTTGATGTTGAAAAGGCTCAGAAAATCCCCATCTCCAGGAGACCAGGCCTTGGTAGGGAAGGATGGACTCATTCCCAGTGGACACAAGTCCTATCAAGACAATGTATTCACGCAGCTTTGTGGAAGAGGAATCAGTTCCTAGAGAAGGTGTGGCATGTAGTAAATGGTAATGACAATTTTGATGCCATCCATAAGGTTAATCAGGAATTGTTAAACATCTTTAAAGCAGAACATAAAGAGGGAGAATGACACTTCCACAAAGGTAATAAGAAGAGCCTCAGGGAAGCAAAAGGACTTATCATGCAGGCTTTTTGTCCTCATGTAGCAAAGGAAAAAGAGAGGGCTCCAAGAATTAAGGGGGGCCCAAGCAGCACTAGGACTGCTAGTGGCCACAAGCAGTGTAAGGACAGTTTTCTTAACGAAATCCTATAATGGTGAGGTAGCCATCATTTGAAAAGGGGGGAGGCTCTGCTTAGGTAAGAGCACCAAATAATGTCCCAGAGGGATACAGAAGTTTGCAACAGGTGACGAGGAAGAGCAACTTTGCAACAGAAAGTGCACAAGAAGTACAAAAGCCAGGGTGTTGTCAGATCTCTTGGGGAATTATGCAGAGCAGCTATACATCTGAGGGTGTTTTGTTCTTGAGCTAGGCAAGTGCTAGGGCAACTACAGACCGCATATGGATGGAAATACAGACACCTAAGTGTCTGGCAAAAAGCAGGGGCAATGCGAACCTTAACACTACTAAGTTGGCAAATTGAGTTGATCAGTATAAATGGTAATTTTTATTGCTATACAATATATTTTTTGTAATTTTGGTTTGTTTTATCCAGAGTTCTGTATTCCAGAGTACAGCATTTTATAATCCTATTCCCAATTGGAGCAACTTTTGTTGTGAAGCAGAAGGTAGAAAGTGTAGAGAGAGGACAGAAGTGGAGACACATCTCTGAAAAATAAAATATAATTAAATTGAAAAACGTTGAGGGCACTGTACTAAGCTAAAACCATGTAAGTAGACATCCTAGCACTTGCAGGGGTGAAGGTGAACTTTAGTGTGTAGAAGGTTTCTGAGTGGGTCCAGTTGACTTAGAGCAGGGGTGTCAAACTCCATTTCATTGAGGGCCACATTAGCCGTATGGTTGCCCTAAAAGGGCCAGTTGTATCTGGGGTGTGATACGTAAAAAGTGCTGGGTTCAAGAGTACATTATGTACAGAGTGCAGAACTGGAGTTTATGCTATGTACAGAGTGCAGGGTTCAGGAGTGTATTACATACATAGTTCAGGGGTGTGCTGTATACAGAATGCAGGGTTTAGGGGTGCGCTATGCATAATGTGCAACACCAACACCCTCACCAAAGCATCCTTGCATCTCTCTCCTACCTTTCCTGGCTCTACTACCTCCCTTTGTAGGTGGCTTTGTCTCACCTTGCAGGGAGCGGAAGCGGAGGGTGAAAGTTGGAGGTGGCAAAATGGAGTTCTGCCACATTCCGGCTGCAAAACTGGGTACGAGGGCCATATGACAAGGCCTGGAGGGCCGCATTCGGCCTGCGGGCCTTGTGTTTGACATATGTGACTTAGAGGGTTTACCATGAACAGATGGGCCTGCAGTTGAAGATGGTGCCTACATGGGGTGAACAGAAAGTACCCAGAATTAAAGGTGGACAAGTCAATAGGGAAGTGTAATTGTGGATAGAAAGGTCGGAAGTCCCTTCCCTTAGCAGTCAACTCAAATTTATAGTAGTAGGAATTTCCAAGTAGGAGCTCACCTTCAAAGAGGATGCTAAAAAGGAATATATATTAGGAGGTGGCAAAAGCTGACTGCAAAAAAGTCTATTGACTGAATCCTTAAAGGAGGGAATGTCTTCAAAAGAACTAGTAGATTCATTATTTGGTGCAAGAATGGCTGAGCAGACAGGGGGAACAGTCCATTTCATGTGAAATTATATAATGTCCAATCAGCTTGATCAAGAATAGGGGAAAAGATTTCTAGATTTTGCATTCTTTCTTTTGCCATCTGGGGTATGTGGAGGCTGAAGTTAGGTGTATCAAGCCAGAGACAGGTATGCACTGTCTCAATCCAAGAGAGGCAGAATATTATTTTTAGCTGGAGAAACCCACCATGTCTAGAAGCAGAAATAACCTTTAGAATAAATCTAACATAGTGGCAGAAAATTCTTCTTTAGTCAGACAGGCTGCCAGTCTTACATCTGTTAGATAGCTCGCAAGAGGGGGATGGATTGTTGTCAGTGCACAACTGTGTTCAAGAACAAGGGAACTGCTATCAACCAGAGAGTCAGGGCATACAGCAGAAACATCACTAGGTGTCCTATGTGCTCCCACTCTCATATGCCTATAATCTGCCATTACTGAGTGAGGATCCTCCTCTGAGGGGTACTCACAAAACGGAGATGGACTGAGGGAGTTCAGCAAAAAATCACAATATCCCAGGCACTAACCAACTTCCTGTGGCTGTGAACTGAGATATCAAGCAACAGGTGCAACGGCAGACATTTAGCTTTCATCTTTAAAGAGAAATGGTGGTCCAAAGTGTACACTTAGATGTCATTTATGCACTACATCACCAGTCAGAGAGGAACTACTGGTAGTGAAGTGGAAGAAAGGCTGTCAAATTTGAATGGTAGACATTAGAATAACATTACCTATTAGCCGAATAAAGAGAGTCATAACATGGGCCCTCAAACTGCTTGTGTGCTTAGCACTGTGTCTTGCAGATTATAATATAGTGTATATTAATGAGGATCAAACAAGAGATGTATAGCCAGGAACCGTTATGTAAAGGTACAGGGTAATCCTGTCTTACCTTGTCAAGATTTCTGGTACTATTCAGGGTCCACGCTTCATCCGTCATGATGAGCATACCCTCAAAAGGGTCTTCAAGGTGTGGGTGCCATAGGAATGGACCATGACCCAGGACCCTGTGGCTAACACACAGGCTACATCATGTATCAAGATGAGTGCTGAGCATAGGATCTAGTGCACAAAGTAAACATTACAGTACAGTAAACAAAACTGCTAGTGAGCAATAAGGTAATATGCAGCCAGGTCTTGACAGAAGTGTCAGTTGCAGATTGGGAAGAAAAAAACACCTTAAAAAAACGTATTTCACAGGAGAAAAGGTCCATCACCTAAGGACACTGACAAAAAAACTGGAGCCTCACTGAGGGGTGGGGTTATAAAGTTACTACAAGGGGCATTCCGACAAAGCTGTCCAATCATCTGAAGGTTGTAATCATTCTTTAATTTATCCAAAACTAGAAAAGAATTTGGTGCTAGATATACTTTAAACCCTGACTCCCACTTTCCAGGAAATGACTGTCAGAAAGAGGATAAATATACTGTATTCCAATGTAGCCAATGTACTAGAGACCTAGATTTTGTACTGAATTTTGTAATGAATACCTGCAGAAAATGTGACCCAATCCAGCACACCTGTGGGTGGCAAAATATCTGATGAGTAAATGGGTAGCAAATAACTTTATATATATTCCTAAGGTTAAATCAACAAGGTTCCTCCTATACCATGTTGGTTATCTAACCAAATAATATTGTGTCTCTTCCTAACAACCCACTAGGATAGTTTTATACATTTGCAAAAATGCCATAGACTGTCTCTGTTTTCCTTGGAGATTAACAGTTATCTCTAGCTTTAAAGATTTTAGGCAATCTTTTTCTGTACTGATGCATGCTGCGTATATTAACCTAAATCAGCTTGAATGGGATGTAGCACTGCTTGAGGACATTTTAATGGCTAATAATTTCTCTAAGATCTCCCTGATCTGTTTGCAGTCGAATGTGTTTTTTAATATTAAAAAAAAACATACTTTCTTTGCTCAACTGGAAGGCATCTTAGATGAGTAAACCTATTACTTCACTTACTGATTTACTTGTCTAAGGTTGATTTTCTCTAAACTAAAGCACATTAATAAAAAGTGGAAAATGTAAAAAGAAAGCAGCTCCTAAGTTCGTTTTCACAAGAGCATATTTGCTGTCAATACCAATACATGCATTCTGCCAGCTATATATTAAAAACTGTTCAAAAAGACAGGCTGCAGTTCAAGCAATGGCTCATGTAAAACGTTCTTCACTATTTTACACAAGATGATGTGTTGGCCTTCTTCTTACTGCCCTACCTAACAGTTTGGTTTGCTGCCACATCCAAAACCCTTTCACGAAGGGTTGTGTCATCAGACAGAAGCCCAAAAAATTACCACTGGAACACATGGTCACATATGGGGGTTGATTTACTAAAGACAAATTAGACTGTGCACTCTGCAAGTGAAGTTGCTCCAGAGTTTAGTAAATGAGGGGAAGTTGTGCTGACTTGTATCATCCAATAAGGTACAAGCAAATGCTTGTTATTTTTTTAGTTTCTTTGCAGGTGATTGAGTATTATTGGTATTGTGAAGCTTTACCTCATTTACTAAGCTCTGGAGCAACTGCACTTGCAAACTGTACAGTCTATTTGCCCTTAGTAAGTCCACCCCATGCTTCTTTCTGTACACATATTAAAACAAATCTCTGTTCTGCTTAAATTAACATTCATGCAGCGAGGAAAGATAAAGAAAATCACAAGCAGCCCCAGTGGCTACTTCCACACCTCCACACCAGAAAATCCACAAAGCATCCTAAGCAGGAGCCTAAGAACCTTTATGCTTCTGCAGTAAACTAGGGAGAGTGAAGTTGGTCAAAGTGGTGCACCTACCTGTCACGTCAGAATAAAGAATGTGCTCGCAGGCAACTGGTGTCTCATGGGGCTATAACAGTGCAGAGAATGCAAATGGGACAGCTTCTCTGTGCCTATACCAATATTTGATGAGAGGCTAGATGTCACAACAGCCACACATCAAAACAAGATCCTCTGTGTGTGGACGAGCATCCCTATGTGGGTAAGCATCCACTTGAGTAAGCTCCAAGACACATTGGGGATGTGACCTGGTGGAGGTCCAGGCTGACACTGCCGCTCATCCTCACAGTGGGTTTTGTTTTAATGTGCAGCTTTTGGGACATCTAGCCTATTGTCTGGAGCGTGAATAGGTTCCTTTCCGGCCAGTACTCAAAGTAGTGGGCACAGGACTATACTTCCATGCAGCCTGAGTGACTCACATACATGCCTATACCAATATTTACCAATGTTAGGTGAAGAAATGGGGGTCGATGCCTTGCCTATGGTTCTAAGGCCCTTCTCCCTCAATCCTTCTCTGCTACCAGTTATAATAACATCACTTTATTGCTGATTAGAGTTGAGCGAACCTGAACTGTAAAGTTCGGGTCCGTACCAAACTTTTGGGTGTCCGGGACCTGGACCCGAACCCGGACTTTTCAAAAAAGTCCGGGTTCGGGTCCGGGGTTCTGGTAATTTTACTAAAAGTTCTGAAAAGTGCTGTAAAAAAATCCTGGAAAGTCCTAGAGGTCTGCAAAAGGAAGGAAAATGGGGGTAAGGGTCGGACAAGTGCCCTACAAAGAAATTGGGATAGGGAAATAACTTAAAATAATTTAAAAAAATAATAATATAAAAAAATCAAAAATGGAGGTGGATGTGGACTATCTTAAAACTGTGTGAGAAAAGTATAAATTAGCGGGGAGAAGCCATATCTTCTCCCAGCTAATTTATACTTTTATCACACAGTTTTAAGATGATAGTACATTCTACAATCATCTTAAAACTCTGTGAGAAAAGTATACATTAGCCGGGAGAAGCCATATCCCTGTTCTTAGAACATCTGCAAACTGTGTGTGAAAAGTATAAATTAGCGGGGAGAAGCCAGATCACTGTTCTAAGAACAGTGATCTGGCTTCTCCCAGCTAATTTATACTTTTATCACACAGTTTTAAGATGATTGTACATTAATATGAAAAGTGTGTGTCAAACGTCTACAAGATTCTTGTCCCTATACCGAAGAGGGCCGATTACATATGAAAAGAGTGTCTCAA
>BLSH010115227.1:282441-292806 GCA_018402905.1 Glandirana rugosa
AACTCTGTGAGAAAAGTATACATTAGCTGGGAGAAGCCATATCCCTGTTCTTAGAACATCTGCAAACTGTGCGTGAAAACTATCAACTAGCGGGGAGAAGCCAGATCACTGTTCTAAGAACAGTGATATCTCATAGTTTCCGAACCAGCAGAACCCGAACTTCTAGAGGTTCGATCAACTCTATTGCTGATTACTTTGCTTTAATTGCTAATGATGCCAACTTAATACCATCCAGGCCCTCAAAGATAAAGGGTGGTTCTTTATCAATGGTTTCTCTGTTTGTGCTACCCAATGCTGCTGCTGCAGGAAAAAAAAATCATCTCTTTACATGCCAACGGTCCCAGTGCCACTTACATATAAGTAAATTGGGAAAAATGCCCTTAGGAAATAAACATATTTTCCTATGATATGTTTAACCAAGACACCATTGTAGATGCATGTTGTTGTCAGAAAATTGAAAGACATGTTGTTGAAATATTTTTGTCTGATTTTCCACATTTTAACCCTGCAAAGCTTTATAGTAGAAAATTATTGCTGCATATATTTCCTTTGCAAGATGCATAATGGGGCCAAATCAAGCGACTAATCTTCAGAGCATATTATGAGAAGTTAACTCATATCTAAAGATGATTTTTCAGGCCTGCTTGTTTATGTACAGCTTGTATTAATTGGAGTACTTTGTAGTACTCCTTGGATAGATGAAATCAGTACCTCTGGGCAAAACAGAATTTGTGCACTCTTTCCACAGTATTTCAATAGTTTTGTCAGATATAAATGGTGACAGTAAATCCCTGTGAAACAGCAGAAATGTTATGTTTTATGGATGGCTTCAGAAGAAATAACTTTCTGTTAGTAAGTGGCTATTGCATAATTGATGATGAACATGCTTAATCATTTTAAGAGAAGAGCGCAAATACAGAAGTCATGTACATCGATTCCTTCCTGGTTACGAAAATGATTAATCTGACTTTCTGCTGCCAAATTTCACAGATAATATAACTGTAAGAAAAGATATTTGAAATTAGAAACCTGATGGTTTGTTTCCCAGTTATTTAATAATAATTATAGCAAAGAGAAGAACATTTGTAAGTGCAACTTTCCAGGTAGGAAATAAACATTACATTTTTTTGAAAATAATCAGTGTGATGATTAAGCGCATAAAATAAGGATTCAATCACATGGGCGCATTTGAGTACCCTTCCCCACTTCCCAGAGACCTTGCCACGGCGAGATTCCCCAGAAGTTTAGCCCCCCTCCTCCTTCCACCGCTGCGCTTTGCGCATGTGCAGTAGGGATCCAGCAGTGAAGCCGCAAGTCTTCACTGCCAGTTTCCCTTACAAGGAATGGCAGTGGCAGCACCCGAGAGCCGATTGAAAAATCATCTGGGGTGCCAACATCACGGGATCCCTGGACAGTGTAAGCGTCCTAATATTAAAAATCAGCAGCTACTGTATTTGTAGCTGCTGACTTTAAATTTTTTGGTGGGGGGGGGCTGGAGCTCCGCTTTAAAAAGGACGAAAAAATTAAGTATTTAAAATGCTCAGTTGGAGTGTTTTTCTTTTTTATAAATTATTTTTTATGAACGTGTCTTTGAACTTGCTAGAAAAATTGACTAGTTAATTCCCTAGCTTAGCCCCCTCCCTCCTTGCAAGTCATAGCCCTTTCCTCCTCCTAAATACACTCTGTGCAGGCCTACGTTATCTCCCTCTCTTCACCTCTCTATATAACCTTTTATGTAGCTGCAAGAGGAGCATTAGAGGGATTCTATAAAGCCTCACATTAGTGACAGCTTTGACTCTATTGGGAATGCTGGCATCATGTGTAAGGTGGTGGCACCAAGCAGCAGCCTTAAAGAAAGGAGAAGTATGGCCAAAGCTCATTTAGGTATATTTCTCATGTGGGTCACAGGAGTGCACTCAGAACAATAATGTTGGGATCCACCCAGATGGCTTGACTGACAGCTGGCTCGGCCTCTCGTGCTCCACTCCCACCACCTCCACAATCCGGTCCAGTGAGCACTGGAGGGTCAGAACAGAGAACGATGACTCACAGTCACTGCTCTGTGATCAGAGAAGACCCAAAAACTGGACAGTTTGCTCAGTCTTAGTTCTTAGTCTTGGGAAATCTTCTCAAGCTGCAATTTGCATTGCAATCATTGTAAAACCAAATAAAGACAACAATGGTTTTCCTGGTCATCCTGGACATTGCAACTCATCTCAAATGACCAAATGTTTAATTTCACATAAGGATTATACATCACACATGTGAAAATTTGATATGTTATTTTTTAACATTTGCTTAATAGTTACAAATAATCTCTGTAATGTTTATAATGTGTAAAATGTTAATTTCTGTTTGTTGCCTTTTACAGGAAGAATGTAATATTCCTCAATCATAAGAGAATCAACCAGAAGAGTTAAAGAATATTTGAACAGAGAAAATAGTCTAACACTATAGGCTGAGAACATTTGACCAGAAAAGCCCATAATATAAGGGAGACCTGTGCACTGTAAACTGTACCTTTGCCCTGTAAAGGGGTGTATTTTTAAAAAAATGGCATATGCCGCACCCCACGAGGCGTCTAGTTTATTTTATGCTGATTGCGGCTAAGATCAGTCTTCCACTGTATCTGTCCGCTGCATGAAGCGCAAGATATCCTGGATAATGTCATATGAGAAAGTGGCTAGTATAAATGATAAACAGCCTCTTTGAACAAACGTAGAAGCCCAGGGCAAATTATGTCAAAATACCCCTGACACCTGCACTTGGCTGACCATATGACGCCACTCTCCTCCGTGAGCTCTAGGTCTCCCTCTTTCTTTCCTTTCCCTTTCTCCTTTTTTTCCCTCTACCCCTCCTCTTTCTTTGCTCTGCTCTAAGACGTTGGTTTGTTTTCTTTTCCTATGGGACTGTTTTGTTAAGTAAGGCAATGTATATAGAGGATCTTAACAGATAGCTTCAGATGCATTTTATAACCTCCTCTGAGCCCTTGGAGCTGTGATACTTTATATCATGTTCACTCTGGTACTGTCTGCAACCTATTATGTGATTTGCTATCCTGTACAGGTTTGCTAGCTTTGTATTGTTTTTTTGCTCTTCAAAATAATAAAATTTGGAATGGAAAAAAAAAATGGCAGAACGATTTGTCCTGTAAAACTCCAGGTACATTTGTTTTGTGCAAATGGGGAAAAAAATGAATGCTATTAGGCTATTTTCTCTCCAGTTCAAATGTTTTTCATGTATTAGGATAGAGTGCACCAGCAATTTACTGCATTATGACCATTAGACAGTGCTAATGATCATAGTAAACAGTTACCAAAGAGTGAATTGATCAGCGGCGGCTGGTGATCGATAATGCGGGTGAGCCAATTCAGTGGTGGCTGGTGGGTCGGCGGGTCTTCTCCTCCGGCCGTGCTCTCTGATCTCCTCTCTCCTCCTCCTCCAACCTCCTAGGCATCCAATAGGTTCGCCTGACGTTTTGACCAATCAGAAAACAGGTATCATAACCCGCTTCCTGATTGGCTGGGAGGGGGATTAGTGTGAGAATAGCGAATATTCATTCGCTGTTGTCACACAACTGGGTGGGCTTGGAGCGCAGTGCTCTGCACCCTGAGCCCACCCTTTTTTAAGCCTATTAGAGCCTCTGGGTCTAACCACGTGCTTCAAACCCCCCCCTCCCATTGGCTTCCAAGGTCCAGCATCCCTGTATGTAGATCAGGTGTCTGTATGCATGGATGGAGGGCGGCGCCACATGCGCCCTCTATGAACGGACCACCACTAGAATTGAAATAAGGTTGAAGAGATGAAACTCAATTTTATAACAAGGTTACTGGACTGTAAACCTTTACAGGTCACTAAGGTAAACAATTGCAATCCTTTGACCCAGAATCAGCTAAAGACCACTGTCAGCTAATATCACAGAGCTGCTCTGGAAGGATCCAGACCATAATGTCGGGATCTACCCAAATGCCTGATTGGCAGCTGGATCCGCCTTTCAGCACACTGCTGAGAGCCTGAGCCAGCTCTTCCCCCCCCCCCCCTCCACAGCCCGTCACTCCAGTGAGTGCTGGAGGGGCAGAACAGAGAGCCACTGACTGACAGTCACCGCACTCTGCTCAGAGCAGACCGCAAACTGAGCATTCAGAGGTCATGTGATCAGTTTTTGGGCTTAGAGCCGGTGGGGTACAGCTGCAGCATCTGACTGATGCTATAACATGGCGGTGAGTATAGACGTTTGGTTTTTTTTTATATTTCCATACTTCTTCTTTAACAGAGGTTTTCCTCATATTTTACCCTCTACTGACTGAATGTTCTTAGCAGTGGTGTATCATCCATGGGTGCAGGGTGTTCACTGAACACGGGCCCTGAGGGGTGGGGGGGCCCACTGTGCTCTGAACCACACTGCACCTATGGCTGATCTCTCCCTGGTTGACAGCTGGTGTGGGCTTGCACACGGGCCCACCAATTTCATGATACGCCCCTGGTTCTTAGCCTATAGTGTTGAGCTAGTTGAATATTCTTTACCTCTTCTGGTTGATTGTTCTAAGCCTATTTGCTCTTAGAGAATATTATAATATTAGAGGACATTAGAGAATATTAAATTTGCCCTGTGAAAGGTAGAAAGTAGAAACTGACATTTTACACATATTACAAAAATTATGAGGACTATTCATGACTTTCGTACAAATGCTAAAACATTCCCACAGCAATCTTTTTTTTTTTTTTTTGTTAATACCGTAGACTCCTTTGAATGTTACATTTTTCTTTTTCTAACTAAAACTAACTATATAAATATACATGTTATTTCCCTATAGATTATCTTTCTGTATTGCTTATCTAAAAAGAGAAAGTGTTTGCTCAGCGAAATTTAACTTTTAGGTTTACATTTCTGACAGTTACGTTCTGTGTCAATAGAACAGCTGTTTTAAGTAAAATCTCTAAAAACATATTAGGCAAGTGACATGAAAACTCTATTGTTTAACTTGACAGTGTTATGTCTTCAAGCTCAACATATGGTAAATATGACAGATTGTATTAACATAATTTTAAATTAGATTAATGTTAAGTACAGTTGTATTCTGAACCAGAAAAAGGCACTGCTTTGCATGTAGTTTTGTACTTTATTTAACACTTGACTGATATTCAGTTTTACAGTCACTTTAAATAGTTTGTTTGCGCCAAGCTGACCCAAATATTTGCTACACTAATATGTGCACCCGCTGGGCATCCTTTGTAAACTATATGTAGCCTCAGCTATATACAGTATACAGCATTGTGTTCCGGGTGTGAGGGGAGACCTTCTCACCTCACTCCCGGAACAGAATACAGTTGGGCTCAGACTTTCATAGGCAGCTTTGTGTTCTATGAATAAATGCAAAGTTTCCTCTGATTGGCTGAGTCGGAGAGGCAGGCTGATGAAGTCACGTTCTCTGACTCATTTCATGATAAAATACAAAGCTGCCTTTGAATGGCTGCGTGCTGCCTCAGCTGTAAGACTTGGAAGGTATTGTCTCACACCCAAAACACAAGGCTCTATACTGTATGGACCTAAGGCTACATACAGTTTGTACAGTGCACCCAGTGGACACATATGTTATTATAAGAAATACAATAAATTGTCAAAAGTATTGGGACACCTGCCTTTATATACATATGAACTTTAATGGCATCACAGTCTTAGTCTGTAGGGTTCAATATTGAGTTAGCCCACCCTGTGCAGCTATAACAGCTTCAACTCTTCTGGGAAGACTGTCCACAAGGTTTAGGAGTGTGTCTATGGAAATGCTTGACCATTCTTCCAGAAGCGCATTTGTGAGGTCAGGCACTGATGTTGGACGAGAAGGCCTGGCTCGCAGTCTCTGCTCTAATTCATCCCAAAGGTGTTCTAGTGGTTTGAGGTCAGGACTCTGTGCAGGCCAATCAAGTTCCTTCACCCCAAACTCGCTCATCCACACTATATTGCCAAAAATAATGGGCCACCCCTGCAAATAATTTGGTGGAGGGGGGATTATGGTGTGGGGTTGTTTTTCAGGGGTTAAGCTTGGCCCCTTAGTTCCAGTGAAAGGAACTCTTAAAGCATTAGTATACCAAGACCTTTTGGACAATTTCATGCTCCCAACTTTGTAGGAACAGTTTGGGGACGACCTCTTCCTGTTCCAATATGACTGTGCACCAGTGTACAAAGCAAGGTCTATAAAGACATGGTCCTGACCTCAACCCAATAAAACACCTTTGGGATTAATTAGTGTGGAGTCTGCAAGCCAAGCCTTCTCATCCAACATCAGAGCCTGACCTTACAAATGCGCTTCTGGAAGAGTGGTCAAACATTCCCATACACACACCTCTAAACCTTGTGGACAGCCTTCCCAGAAGAGCTGAAGCTGTTATAGCTGCAAAGGGTGGGCCAACTCAATATTGAACCCTATGGACTAAGACTGGGATGCCATTAAAGTTCATGTGCGGGTAAAGGCAGGTGTCCCAATACTTTTGACAATATAGTGTAGTTTGTTTGGGCCAGCTTGGCCAAAACAAACAATTTAAATTAGTTCTGAAGGCTAAAGGTTTTTAACTTCATGCATTCTATGCATGAAGGTAAAAAAACCTTCTGTGTGCATATCTCCCGCCCCAGCCTCCCCTTATACTTACCTGAGCCAGATCCCAATCCAGCGATGTGCACAAGAGCAGTGGCTCTCCTGGCTCTCTCCCTCCTCATAACCTCAGAGCTGCCATTGACTTCCTTTGCTGAGTGGGAAGAGAGGGGGCACTAAGCCACGCTCTGTGTGTCTTATGGGCAAAAAGGGTGGGACTAAGAAGCAAACACACACAAGTGCCCCCATAGCAATGGTTTGCAGGGGGGAGAAGCCAGGAGCACTGGTGGGGGGACACGAGAAGAGGAGGATTGGAGATGTTCTGTGCAAAACCTTTGCATAGAACAGGTAAGTATAACGTGTTTGTTGTTTAAAAGAGTAAAAACTTTACCTTTAGCATTACTTTAATATAATAGCAAGGCCGGACATCAGTTTGAATTTTTTTATTTTCATTTTTTACTAGTATTGGCAGCGATCAGTGATTTATAGTGGGACTACGATATTGTGGCGGACAAATCGGACACTAACTGACACTTTTTGAGGATCAGTGACACGAATAAAAATATGCACTGTCACTGTACTAATGACACTGGCAGGGAAGAGGTTAACATCAGGGGCGATCAAAGGGTTTAATGTATGCCTAGCTAGTGTTTTACTAAACTGTGAGAGGTGCTTGTACTAAGGGAAGGCGGATATCGAGCTTGCGGTACCCGGCAATCAACTCCCGCTGTGTATCATCACAGCGGAAGTGGGCTGCTGGAGGTGTGCCTGCACACCCTGGACCCGGAAGTCCTGGATCATGTACTAAATATGTGATCCAGCGCAGTAGAGCCACCTTGCCACCATATACTGTATCTCACAAAAGTGAATACACCCCTCACATTTTTGTAAATACTTTATTATATCTTTTCATGTGACAACACTGAAGAAATTACACTTTGCTACAATGTAAAGTAGTGAGTGTACAGCTTGTATAACAGTGTAAATTTGCTGTCCCCTCAAAATAACTCAACGCACAGCCATTAACCTCCCTGGCGGTATGATTATGTCAGATTTTTGCGTCTCAAAGCGGTACATTGTTTCACGTAGAAATTTGGCATTTTTTATTGTAGGCCTGTAATTCTCAGCAATAACTCTAGTAGACATCCCGGGTATAATAAAGTTTGATACAACAAAATCATAAATTATAATATAATAAATAACTATAAATAATTATCAAAAATAATAATATAATAATAATAAAATGTATTCAATAATGTAATCAAATCAAAAACACTGAAATTTGCTCAGTTGCAGAATTGTCGCTGTCGTCACTTTCAGTGTCTGCTGACGAATTTCCCCACGAATCAGTATCACTCAATTCTGCAAATGATTCTTATTTACTATCGCTGTTTTCTAGCTGATCAAAAACCGCTTTTGACGTAAAGGGACGCATTTTGCATTCCATGGACATTTCCAAGTTTCCAGGCAGAAATAATGACATATATAATATAAAAGTGCATGCAGGGCACTGGACAAAGCACTAGGGACAAAAGGGATGTGAAATGATTTGATACAGTAATGTAATCTTACAGATTACAGTGTACTGTATGTGTTATGTGTGTTTCACTTTTTGAATTTGCCGCCGGACTCTGTCTCCATGTAACGCGATGCTCGCAGGGAATGCAGCCCGGCACACAGTACATCGGGAGGAGGACACAGCCCGCAGACACAGCGGGAGGACATCTCAGGATCCTGGGGACAAGGTAACTTTGCCTGGATACTGCGATGCAAACCCGAGTGTGGCTCAAGGTTACTGCTTTTGGCAGTGAAAATTAACCCTGAGCCACACTCGGGAATACCACCAGGGAGGTTAATGTCTAAACCGTTGGCAACAAAAGTGAGTACACCCCTACGTGAAAATGTCCAAATTGGGCTCAATTAGCCATTTTCCTTCCCCGGCGTCATGTGACTCATTAGTGTTACAAGGTCTCAGTTAAATTTGGTTTTATCGCTCTTACTTTCTCATGCTGGTCACTGGAAGTTCAACATGGCACCTCATTTTCAAAGAACTCTCTGAGGATCTAAAAAAAGAATTGTTGCTCTGCATGAAGATGGCCTAAGGTATAAGAAGATTGCCAAGACCCTGAAACTGAGCTGCAGCACGGTGGCCAAGACCATACAGCGGTTTAACAGGACAGGTTCTACTCAGAACAGACCTCGCCATGGTCGACCAAAGAAGTTGAGTGCACGCGTTCAGCTTCATATTCAGAGGTTGTCTTTGGGAAATAGATGTATGAGTGCTGCCAGCATTGCTGCAGAGGTTGGAGAGGTGGGGGATCACCCTGTCAGTGCTCAGATCATACGCCACACACTGCATCAAATTGGCTGCATGGAGGAAGCCTCTTCTAAAGATGATACACAAGAAAGCCCGCAAACAGTTTGCTGAAGACAAGCAGACTAAGAACATAGATTACTGGAACCATGTCCTGTGGTCTGATGAAACCAAGATAAACTTGTTTGGTTCAGATGGTGACAAGCGTGTGTGGCGGCAACCAGGTGAGGAGTACAAAGGCAAATGTGTCTTGCCTACAGTCAAGCATGCTGGTGGAAGTGTCATGGTTTGGGACTGCATGAGTGCTGCCGGTACTGAGGAGCTACAGTTCATTGACAGGACCATGGATGTCAACATGTACTGTGACACACTGAAGCAGAGCAAGACCCCTCCATTCCAACATGATAACGACCCCAAACACACCTCAAAGATGACCACCGCCTTGCTAAAGAAGCTGAGGGTAAAGGTGATGGACTGGCCAAGCATGTCTCCAGACCTAAACCCTATTGAGCATCTGTGGGGCAACCTCAAATGGAAGGTGGAGGAGCACAAGGTCTCTAACATCCGCCAGCTCCATGATGACGTCATGGAGGAGTGGAAGAGGACTCCAGTGGCAACCTGTGAAGCTCTGGTGAACTTCATGCCCATGAGGGTTAAGGCAGTTCTGGACAATAATGGTGGCCACACAAAATATTGACACTTTGAGCCCAATGTGTACATTTTCACTTAGGGGTGCCAGCGGTTTAGACATTAATGGCTGTGTGTTGAGTTATTTTGAGGGGACAGCAATGTTTAACTGTTATATAAGCTGTACACTCACTACTTTACATTGTAGCAAAGTGTCATTTCTTCAGTGTTGTCACATGAAAAGATATAATAGATATTTACAAAAATGTGAGGGGGTGTATTCACTTTTGTGAGATACTATATCTAAGTGATATGGTTGGCAAGTGGTTAAAGGGGCAATACAAGACAGTTTTTATTTTTGTTTATTATCTAGTAATCAGATAAGTTGAGTGCTGATCTCCCATTGTGATTGCATCCGTACACTTCATTTTACACGTCTTATAATTAAGTACAGAAAAATACCTGTTAATCTGCCACAAATGCGTTCAGCTCTTAAACCCTGTTGTGGGCTGACATCACACAGCATTTTTGTGGACTGAGGGGTGCACCGACAAGGGTTTTTTTATTTGGTGATCGACGGTGACCAAGAATAGAACCTGATATCTTATTAATCGAACAACAACATTTCTACACCCTCACCAACTCAACAAATTGTTTTATGTAACCCATCCCGACCGTGGGGAGTCAGGTGTTTTTACGACACACTACAGTCGGGTGTTGTCCCAAATTCTCGACTTGCGTAAACACCGTCTAATTGTCCATAAAAAGACATGAATTAATATTCTGCACATTTTACTTCACATGCCTACGTTAGTGTTACCCTCTAGTCGTGAGTTG
>BLSH010115227.1:292816-323671 GCA_018402905.1 Glandirana rugosa
ACATCCCGGGTATAATAAAGTTTGATACAACAAAATCATAAATTATAATATAATAAATAACTATAAATAATTATCAAAAATAATAATATAATAATAATAAAATGTATTCAATAATGTAATCAAATCAAAAACACTGAAATTTGCTCAGTTGCAGAATTGTCGCTGTCGTCACTTTCAGTGTCTGCTGACGAATTTCCCCACGAATCAGTATCACTCAATTCTGCAAATGATTCTTATTTACTATCGCTGTTTTCTAGCTGATCAAAAACCGCTTTTGACGTAAAGGGACGCATTTTGCATTCCATGGACATTTCCAAGTTTCCAGGCAGAAAGAATGGCATATATAATATAAAAGTGCATGCAGGGCACTGGACAAAGCACTAGGGACAAAAGGGATGTGAAATGATTTGATACAGTAATGTAATCTTACAGATTACAGTGTACTGTATGTGTTATGTGTGTTTCACTTTTTGAATTTGCCGCCGGACTCTGTCTCCATGTAACGCAATGCTCGCAGGGAATGCAGCCCGGCACACAGTACATCGGGAGGAGGACACAGCCCGCAGACACAGCGGGAGGACATCTCAGGATCCTGGGGACAAGGTACCTTTGCCTGGATACTGCGCTGCAAACCCGAGTGTGGCTCAAGGTTACTGCTTTTGGCAGTGAAAATTAACCCTGAGCCACACTCGGGAATACCACCAGTGAGGTTAATGTCTAAACCGTTGGCAACAAAAGTGAGTACACCCCTACGTGAAAATGTCCAAATTGGGCTCAATTAGCCATTTTCCTTCCCCGGCGTCATGTGACTCATTAGTGTTACAGGGTCTCAGTTAAATTTGGTTTTATCGCTCTTACTTTCTCATGCTGGTCACTGGAAGTTCAACATGGCACCTAATTTTCAAAGAACTCTCTGAGGATCTAAAAAAAGAATTGTTGCTCTGCATAAAGATGGCCTAAGGTATAAGAAGATTGCCAAGACCCTGAAACTGAGCTGCAGCACGGTGGCCAAGACCATACAGCAGTTTAACAGGACAGGTTCTACTCAGAACAGACCTCGCCATGGTCGACCAAAGAAGTTGAGTGCACGCGTTCAGCTTCATATTCAGAGGTTGTCTTTGGGAAATAGATGTATGAGTGCTGCCAGCATTGCTGCAGAGGTTGGAGAGGTGGGGGATCACCCTGTCAGTGCTCAGATCATACGCCACACACTGCATCAAATTGGCTGCATGGAGGAAGCCTCTTCTAAAGATGATACACAAGAAAGCCCGCAAACAGTTTGCTGAAGACAAGCAGACTAAGAACATAGATTACTGGAACCATGTCCTGTGGTCTGATGAAACCAAGATAAACTTGTTTGGTTCAGATGGTGACAAGCGTGTGTGGCGGCAACCAGGTGAGGTGTACAAAGGCAAATGTGTCTTGCCTACAGTCAAGCATGCTGGTGGAAGTGTCATGGTTTGGGACTGCATGAGTGCTGCCGGTACTGAGGAGCTACAGTTCATTGATGGGACCATGGATGTCAACATGTACTGTGACACACCGAAGCAGAGCAAGACCCCTCCATTCCAACATGATAACGACCCCAAACACACCTCAAAGATGACCACCACCTTGCTAAAGAAGCTGAGGGTAAAGGTGATGGACTGGCCAAGCATGTCTCCAGACCTAAACCCTATTGAGCATCTGTGGGGCAACCTCAAATGGAAGGTGGAGGAGCACAAGGTCTCTAACATCCGCCAGCTCCATGATGACGTCATGGAGGAGTGGAAGAGGACTCCAGTGGCAACCTGTGAAGCTCTGGTGAACTTCATGCCCATGAGGGTTAAGGCAGTTCTGGACAATAATGGTGGCCACACAAAATATTGACACTTTGAGCCCAATGTGTACATTTTCACTTAGGGGTGCCAGCGGTTTAGACATTAATGGCTGTGTGTTGAGTTATTTTGAGGGGACAGCAATGTTTAACTGTTATATAAGCTGTACACTCACTACTTTACATTGTAGCAAAGTGTCATTTCTTCAGTGTTGTCCCATGAAAAGATATAATAGATATTTACAAAAATGTGAGGGGGTGTACTCACTTTTGTGAGATACTATATCTAAGTGATATGGTTGGCAAGTGGTTAAAGGGACAATACAAGACAGTTTTTATTTTTGTTTATTATCTAGTAATCAGATAAGTTGAGTGCTGATCTCCCATTGTGATTGCATCCGTACACTTCATTTTACATGTCTTATAATTAAGTACAGAAAAATACCTGTTAATCTGCCACAAATGCGTTCAGCTCTTAAACCCTGTTGTGGGCTGACATCACACAGCATTTTTGTGGACTGAGGGGTGCCAGCCCTACCCAATGTATTTTGTTAAACAACTCAACCACTCCCACATCTTTACAACAACAAGCTAATTATTCTATAGTCCAAGATAAGAACCAGTGGCAGCTAGTGGTTTATTTTTTTGGGAACAGCCACACCCTCCCCCCCCGATTGGCACTTAATGCATTCTAAAAAGCCTTCTGTGTGCAGCAGCCCCCCTAATACTTACCTGAGCCCCATCTCTATCCAGCGATGTCCACAAGTGCCTTGGCCGTCCAGGACTCTCCCTCCTGATTGGCTGAGACACAGCAGCGGCGCCATGGTTTTGGCTGCTGTCAATCAAAGTCCATTACCAATCAGGAGAGAGAAGGGGCGGGGTTGAATTGGGGCTCCGTGTCTGAATGGGCACAAGGAGCTGTGGCTCGGGTGCCCCCATAGTAAGCTGCTTGCTGTGGGCGCACTCAACAGGAGGGAGGGGCCAGTAGTGCCGAAGAGAAACCTGAGAAGAGGAGGATCCAGGCTGCTCTGTGCTAAACCATTTCACAGAGCAGGTAAGTATAACACGTGTGTTATTTTTATGGGAAAAAAACGAGACATTACAATCACTTTAAGGGACAGACTATCTCCATCCCCCGCCATTCTCTGTTTAGATAATATCCAAGATCCTTGCAGACATATGCAGAAAATATCCATATGTACAATGTCTGACTATATAGATGGAGACATAATCTTCAAAATTAAAGCAAACCAGTTTGATACAGTAGGCTTAAATTGATATAGACCATGCTGTCCTCAGACTGTCATGCACAACAAGTGAAACTGTATAGACGTGTAGTGAAAATCGATCTTTACATTGGATTCATGCTTCATATATTATTTTAACTCAATAAAGGTGCGACTGAAGTCTATTTATCATTCGTCCACTCTTCCTATTTTAATAAACTATTCCATTGATTTAGCATTCTGCCTGTGCAGCTCTAATGTGCATTAGAAAGCTTTAGTGCTCTATTGGTATCACAGTGTGCAAATAAATAAATTAACTTTGCATGACCCATGCTATTATTCCACATGACAGGTTCTCTAAAAAGGAGAGCTAGAATAACAGGAAAAGGATACAGTTTTGTATTATGAATTCTTTAAATGCCCTAGAGAATGTTCTTATCAAAAGCCTTTTATTCCTGTATACGTGATTGAAGAATATCTAGGCTGTCAAACTGACTGACTGTATTCCTCAGCAGTATGAATGCTACAGGTATTCTAAGGGGAGCAATTGTTTCAATGGCAGAACATATTGATCAGACCACCTACACATCTCAGCAAAGAATGAAATGCTGTATATGTGAAGGAAATTGTATTTTACATAGCTTTTCACTTTAGTAAATGTTAAAAAGTCCATTCAGAACAAGCTTTCTAAAAATTAATCTATAGTCTGCTTTTTACACATTTTCTGTAAAAGCTGGCAAGAAATACATTTATTTTTAATCAGGTAAATAGTCACATTAAATATGAATAGTCCATATTTACCACTGACAGTCAGCTGGTGGAGCTTTATGCATATTGTGTCCTCTGACATTTCTACCTTATCAGAAAAATAAGATCTGAATAAATCAGAGGAGGGACTCCCCCCCTGCTCTCTTCTGCCAGCAACGCAGTCTGCCATAAAGGATAATAAAAGACCAATTTCATGAATGTACAGCGTAATATGTTTATTTATAAAATGCAGATTTTATATAAATGCATTTAATCCTGCTATAAAATTGTTTATATACCTGTATATGTCCAACAAAAAATATAAAATAAAATGGCACAAAAAGCTATAGAAGAAGAATATATAGCGTTTTCATATATATATTTTTTTCATTTATTATGGTCAGGATTTAAAATGTAAAACTTGTAAAAATGTTTTAGTCAAGTAAACATCAAATTTTGTTTCTACATGCAACCTTTTTAATAAACCTAAAATAAGACTGCCTTTTTCCCAGGGAAGGTGATCCCCATTGAGCTAGCCCCCCCCCACCCCACCACCACCACCCACTTGTGACATTAGCGAATCAATGTTCGCTATTGTCTTCCAGCTTCTCCTCCTGGCCAATCAGGACAGGAGGAGGATCTTAAGACCAGATTAGCCAGGAGGAGTAGCCGACGAAGCCGCAACCAGGATGGGGTAAGTGCGGACCTGGCGGGGGTTTGTTTGCCCCCCCCAAAAAATATTCACCACTGCTACTAGAGGCTGTAAGTAAAGGTAACCGTGACAAACAACTAGCAATAACTTCTTCAAACCTTATTGTATTTTATTGTGTTGTTAAAACTGAGTAGCCTTCCTGCCCACCTGGCTACATGCATTCCTGTTCACCCTAGCACCTTCAGGAGAAGCAGTGTAGTTAAAGAACTATGGTTGATCTGCAAGGTAAACTGTCAGCCCCAATGGTTTGTTTTCCTGTTGCCCAAATGCAAGCTAGGGCTTCTTTTTCTACAGTAGAGTGTTTTTGTTCTGCTTCTGTAAGAGTCTTGAGTGCAAAAGAAACAGTACCAAGGCAATTGTTTGAGTCATGTGTAGTAACAAAAGTAGGTATGGAAGATCAAGTAATGTTACTGCTAGACTGCTCATGATGAGCTGTTTAATGGTTTAAAAGTTATGCTAGGCAGCCTCTGACCAGACAATGCTTGCTTTCCTCAGCAGAAATGCTTTTAATTCTCTTAAACAGAGCCATGAGTGGGGATAAATTGGCAATGCTATGAAATAAGGCATTATTCAAATTAAATTTGATCTGTGCCTCATGTAGGGCCATATTTACCTCCACAGGGATGCACAGGTGTTGCATGCATCCCTGTGCTGGCAGTCTCAAAGCTGTCTATTGTGATGCAGCTGTTTCACGGAAATATACATTGCTCCCAATATCACATCCAGGTGGGTGAAGATGCATGTCCCAAACTCTCCCTGGGTGCATTCACGGCTGTGTTCCCACTCCCACAAGGATGTTTCATTGGGAGTAGTGCCTTGTCCAAGCAGCTGCTCCATCCCAATAGACAGCTATGGGACTGCTGGCATGGAGATGCAAGCAACACCTGTGCATCCCTCTTCCGGTAAAACACAGCCCAACATGGGGCATGGATCAATCATCCTGTGAAAATGAGGCTTAAGAGTTTGCAATGTGATGTGTTGGACGATAACAAAAGCAGTATGTGTTCTATGTAAGTGTAGTTTACATGAATCTCTTGTTGTAACTTGGTATTGGGTCTGAACATGTGACTTGTGAGAAACAGATTCTGAATTCACAGCCCATATAGTGCCAGTAGTCCCCTCTGACTGAAGTTTTTAGCCTCAGGCACAGCAATTTAAACCATGTTCCAAGAGCAATCTTTGTGGACTGAGTCTGTTTTCCTACTAGTTGGCATCTTATTAATTCATTTGTTAGAGCACTAGGGATTTGCTTGTTCGGGCATTTGTCTGAATGCTGGACTTTCAGTTTATTCTTTAGCGAACGCATTCTTAGCAACTAGTGACCTTATCCTTCCCCATTTATTTAATACCTGGGAATCCCCCAGCCTCATAAACAAAGCAGCCAGGATAGTAAAAAAAACACATTCTATGCCAGGCCCTTATCTTATATAAGGGTCTGGTATAGAATTTAATTGAGGACCCCCAAAAAAATGGCATAGGCTCCCCCCACAATTTATTCTAGGCTCTTCAGGTCTTGTATGAATTTTAAGGGGGAACATACACAAAAATATTTTAAAAAGTCGTGGAGTCCGCTTCAAAAGGTAGGAACCCAATGCAAAAAATGTAAAAAAAAAATAAGCATTTGTCCCCAAAAAATCCATACCTGTCCATTATATGAGCATGCAACCTGGCAGGCCAGGAAGGGGGTGAACGTGTTAACCCTTGATTCATACCAGACCACATGCCCTCAACATTGACTATATTTGGTCTATGTTAGTGGTAGTTTCAAACTAATATTAGAAAGTAGATTTGCATGTGTTCTGGTATTGATCTTTATGCTTTATAACCACATTACCTCCCTTGTCTGAGAGTTTTGCAACACCATTTAGTGGGTACTTTGTTGGAGCAATTATATGAAGTTTGTAGAAAATTGTGTAATCAACTTAATGAACTGACTAACCCATTGTGAACAATTTCCAATGATTTGGTGTATGCAATTTACATATAATTGCCACATAAGCACAGTGATTTTGCAACGTGAAGTTTATTTACCTTTCAGATGTGAATATGGAATGTAGCAAATATTGTGGCCAATGAGTCAATTTTAATATCACAGTAACAATTGTAAGTTTATAGAATTGTGATTACTGACATGTTATGCTTGTTAAAGTATAGGAATTAGAACACCTGTCAGGTTTTTATTGTGGTCTGTGCCACCATTTGGGAGAGTCAATCTATTTGTTTGGTATCACCGAAAGCAAAAGTGAAATAAAATCCCAAATATGCATTGTCTCCAGAACAGTAATAGAAAATCTTCCGATGGGGACACACTAGTACCGGTGTTCCTGGTGACATCCATGGATTCCCTCACTTTGCATGGATATCCTCCCACTTCCTGCTTTGACTATGGGACAGGAAGGGAAGGCAAATCTTCCTAGTAGGTCACAGATAGCAAAAATGAAAATGATAGGGATTATAACCCTCCCATACTCTATATAACATCAATAATAATGTATTCCCTTTAGCTCTACTTTAGGCATTTTAGGAGAAATGTTGATGTGGGGTTATGTTGAAAACTCTACACTGCAATTCTTTTCAGCAAAGAGTGTGGCTTTTATTTATGGACAATCTTGGCATAACAAGATCCTATTGTCCACTGTATGGATGACTCCATTTTACAAGCCCTATGTGGGATCTATTTGCACAATGGAGTGCAATGAAAGGGTTTTTTTGGATAAATTATTACTGTTTTTTATAATTTTTAATATATTACTTAGACTCCAGAGTATTTATATATATGTCCGTGGCTTTTGTCCATTTTTAATATCTATTTTTAAAAGATATGTCTTATGATATTTTTGGTCTCATGTTTTTAGCATATGTAGCATCCCTGTAGTGATAGGGGATCTATGTATGCTCTATCTATTGTAGATAGAAAGCAGCCAGGATAGTAAAAAAAACACATTCTATGCCAGGCCCTTATCTTATATAAGGGTCTGGTATAGAATTTAATTGAGGACCCCCAAAAAAATGGCATAGGCTCCCCCCACAATTTATTCTAGGCTCTTCAGGTCTTGTATGAATTTTAAGGGGGAACATACACAAAAATATTTTAAAAAGTCGTGGAGTCCGCTTCAAAAGGTGGAAACCCAATGCAAAAAATGTAAAAAAAAATAAGCATTTGTCCCCAAAAAATCCACACCTGTCCATTATATGAGCATGCAACCTGGCAGGCCAGGAAGGGGATGAACGTGTTAACCCTTGATTCATACCAGACCACATGCCCTCAACATTGACTATATTTGGTCTATGTTAGTGGTAGTTTCAAACTAATATTAGAAAGTAGATTTGCATGTGTTCTGGTATTGATCTTTATGCTTTATAACCACATTACCTCCCTTGTCTGAGAGTTTTGCAACACCATTTAGTGGGTACTTTGTTGGAGCAATTATATGAAGTTTGTAGAAAATTGTGTAATCAACTTAATGAACTGACTAACCCATTGTGAACAATTTCCAATGATTTGGTGTATGCAATTTACATATAATTGCCACATAAGCACAGTGATTTTGCAACGTGAAGTTTATTTACCTTTCAGATGTGAATATGGAATGTAGCAAATATTGTGGCCAATGAGTCAATTTTAATATCACAATAACAATTGTAAGTTTATCGAATTGTGATTACTGACATGTTATGCTTGTTAAAGTATAGGAATTAGAACACCTCAGGTTTTTATTGTGGTCTGTGCCACCATTTGGGAGAGTCAATCTATTTGTTTGGTATCACCGAAAGCAAAAGTGAAATAAAATCCCAAATATGCATTGTCTCCAGAACAGTAATAGAAAATCTTCCAATGGGGACACACTAGTACCGGTGTTCCTGGTGACATCTATGGATTCCCTCACTTTGCATGGATATCCTCCCACTTCCTGCTTTGGCTATGGGACAGGAAGGGAAGGCAAATCTTCCTAGTAGGTCACAGATAGCAAAAATGAAAATGATAGGGATTATAACCCACCCATACTCTATATAACATCAATAATAATGTATTCCCTTTAGCTCTACTTTAGGTATTTTAGGAGAAATGTTGATGTGGGGTTATGTTGAAGACTCTACACTACAATTCTTTTCAGCAAAGAGTGTGGCTTTTATTTATGGACAATCTTGGCATAACAAGATCCTATTGTCCACTGTATGGATGACTCCATTTTACAAGCCCTATGTGGGATCTATTCGCACAATGGAGTGCAATGAAAGGGTTTTTTTGGATAAATGATTACTGTTTTTTATAATTTTTAATATATTACTTAGATTCCAGAGTATTTATATATATGTCCGTGGCTTTTGTCCATTTTTAATATCTATTTTTAAAAGATATGTCTTATGATATTTTTGGTCTCATGTTTTTAGCATATGTAGCATCCCTGTAGTGATAGGGGATCTATGTATGCTCTATCTATTGTAGATTTTTGATAGGAGAGGTGAAATCTAGTCAGGCCTGACAGTGAGTTTAGGCCTGGTTATTTTGATCTGGGCTGGTGAGTGGCTCAGGGAGGGCTGGAGATTGCAGGAAGGAACATCCCTCGGATACTCCTCCCTTTTTGAGCTGGGAAAGCTCTAGAAAAGGGGATGGATGAGGGGGTGTCACTTTCTGATGTGAGACAAGGAGCCATAACCAATCCACAGTTTGGATTGGCAGGGCTACTTAAATAGAGTAATCTGCCAGCAGGGGGGAGGAGAGTTTGGGTGCAAGAGAGGAGAATATAGCAGAGGCTGTGGAGCAGGCCTCACAAAGGAGGGAGCCCTCAGTCTGGGGGGGTGATCTTGGGGCCTGAAGGCTTGGGTGTAGCCGGGAGTAGAGTTGATTCCTGGAGTAGCACAAGAAAGCAGGAGAGCAGCAGAGTTCTACATTCTCAGAGACTCTTTAAAGGATCCACCGGTTGTCGGTGAGTGACAGACCCTGGGAGCTGGATGAGAAGGCCAGAGCAGGCTGGGGGAGGATAGTGGACAGTCTGTGGAGCTCGGAGGGGCCAGTCAGGGGAAGGAGTGTCACTGGATAGAAAAGCAGGCTGGAGCGGCCTGTAAGAGGATGGGCTGGGAGTTGTAGTCCATCAATACCCCACTAGCACCAATGTACTTAGCTACACAATGGAGGGCCCGTGGCTTCATAAACTGGAGGCCGTTGCCCTTGCCTGTAATGGGTGGGTCAGAGGTCCTGCTGGAAAAAGTGCAGGCCTTACCATGTGCTAGTTGGGGTGGAGGAGGAAGTGTCATAGTGGCCTGATAAATTGCCTTTCAGGCCAGGAAACTAAGACGTGTGCTGGAGTGAAGTAAGGAGAGGAATGGTCAGCAAGTGATTGAGCTGGAGGAAGTTGGAGTGTAGCCAGACCTGTCACATACCTTATAAAAGGACATTTTCTGTAGCTAAGGACTGGTCCTGCTGTCTGTCCCACCTAGACATATGCAGAACAGAAAAATGTGTATGTTGCGGATAGATTTGTTATGTTACTAATTTTGTTTCCTTATGGAATTTGTTTAGTTTAGTTTCAGAATTTGTTTAGTTTAGTTTTTGTTAAATATCGTTTCATTTAATCATCATTAAAATTAGTTTAGTTTAATAATTTTCTAATGAATTCCAACTTTTCAGAAAGATTAGAATTTGGATCGGTCATAAAACGATTGACTGATTTGAGTTCTGTGTGAAGAATAGCTGGTTGTTAAGCTGCCCGCATCCTTAACCACAATATTGGGTACTTTCACCCCCTTCCTTCCCAGACCAATTTTCAGCTTTCAGTGCTCTCTCACTGTCAATGACAATTACTCAGTCATGCTACACTGTACCCAAATGAAATTTTTATCATTTTGTTCACACAAATAGAGCTTTCTTTTGGTGGTATTTAATCACCACTAGGTTTTTTATTTTTTGCGACATAAGCAAAAAACTGCAAAAAGTAAAAAAAAAACAATATTTTCCACTTTCTGTTTTAAAAGAAATCCAATAAAATCGAATTCCGTCATAAATTTAGGCCAGAATATATTCTACTACATGTCTTTGGTAAAAAAAAAAAACCCTGATACGTGTATGATAATAGGTTTGTGTGAAAGTTATAGCGTCTACAAGCTAGGCTACATATCAGTGAAAATTGATCAATCCTGATGCACTCATTTCTTGAGACCCTAATATGTCAAGACAGTACAAATACCCCCAAATGATACATTTTTGTGAAGATGACAGTCCAATGTATTTAGTAAGAGGCATAGTGAGGTTTTGGAAGTTATTTATCACACATGGCATAGACAACTAAGCAATTGCACCCCAAAATACATTCTGCTACACCGTCCCACATGTGTGGGACTTTTCCGCAGCCTGGCCGCATACAGAGGCCCAACATACAGGGAGCACCATCAGGTGTTCTAGGAGCATAAATTACACATTTAGCTTCCTGACTACCTATCACATTTTTGAAGGCCCTGGAGCACTAAAACATTGGAATTACCCACAAAATTACCCCATTTTGGAAAGAAAACACGCCATTGTATATTCTACAAGGCATAATAAGTCTTTTGAACATGTCATTTTTTCCATAAGTTTTTAGAAAATGTGGAAAGAAAGTGAAAACGTATTTTGTTTACACAAAGTTGTCAATTTATAAGATTTTTCGAACACATTGCAGGTACAATGACACCCCAAAATACATTCTGCTACTCTTCCTGAGTATGGCGATACCACATGTGTGAGACTTTTACAAAGCCTGGCCACATAGAAAGGCCCAACATGCAGGGAGCACCATCAGGCATTCTAAAGGCATAAATTACTCATTTCATTTCCTGAGTACCTATCACATTTTTAAAGGCCCTGGAGCAACAGGACAATAGAATTAGATGTGGCAGATGATCACGGACAGATGTGCGCCAGATGTGCGCAGATGATCACAGACAGATGTGCGCCAGATGATCACAGATGTGCGCCAGATGATCACAGACAGATGTGCACCAGATGTGCGCAGATGATCACAGACAGATTTGTGCTAGATGTGTGCAGATGATCACGCATATGCATAGAATGTCACGGACAGATGTGCGCCAGATGATCCCAGGCAGATGTGCACCAGAACACAGACAGATGTGGCGCCAGATGTGCGCAGATAATCACGGACAGATTTGCAACAGATGTGCGCAGATGATCACAGACAGATGTGCGCAGATGACCACGGACAGATGTGCGCCAGATGATCACAGACAGGTGTGACAGATGTGCCAGCTGATCATGGACAGATGTTCAGTGGGGCAGCTGTTTACTGGGATAGATGTTTACTGGGACAGATGTAGGACAGATGCAGGACAGGTGTTTACTGGAACAGATGTGAGAGAGGTGTTTACTGGGACAGATGTGGGACAGGTGTTGGTGTTTTCGCTGTTTGGGGACACTAGCTGGATGATCGATGTGTAAAAAGCTGTAAAAAACAGCTCATACACACTGATCCCCAGCTCGCAGATCCACTCTCCTTCTTCTCACTGACTCTGTTTGAGGAGAAGCAGAGCCAATTGTCTGGTAACGGCTCTCTGCTTACATTACATGACAGCTGTGATTGGGCACAGCCATCATGTGATCAGGAGGGCCAATCACAGAACCCTCCTGTTGCCCTGTCTCTGGCGGACACAGGCACATCAGGATCGCGCCACTGCACGATCCTGCTTTTTGTGACATCTCCCCAGGCTGTTTACATCACACGATGGCTGTGATTGGACACAGCCATCATGTCATCAGGAGGGCAAATCCCAGAGCCCTCCTGCCGATCTGAGATGTGACGTGTCCGGGGGGTGACGAGATCGTGCGGCTCCTTCTGAAGGATGCTCAGGAACATTCTGTCAGAGGGGGAAACACCCACCCGGCCGTATATGAGCAGTGGTAGGGTGCAAAGTGGTTAACACCCAATGAGTCATCATCTGTCAGCGGGCTTCCATGCCGACAGGTGAATGTAAAGAAAAGAATGCCGGGAATACAAAAATGTTAAAAAAAATGGTGTGGGGTCCCCCCAAAATCCATAACAGACCCTTATCCGAGCATGCAGGGGGTAGGGGCTTTGGGGCAGTGATGTCACAAGGGGGCGGTGCCACCAGGTGACGTTGACACGTGGAGCTGTCAGGAACCATGAATCAGACAAAGACAGAAGTGTAGTAAAATCACACTTTTTAATAAAAAGGTAAAATGTTATAAACAGAGTAAATGTGGTGAAAACATAGCTAAGGTTCGGTAACCAGAGCGAATTGTCAGAGCAAGCCAGTGAAACAGGAGTCGAGAGATCAGCAAGGTCAAACAAACAGAATGCAGGGTCAGGAGCCAGGAGGAGGGCCACCCAAGCAGGGTATTGAATCCAGGAACCAGAAGGGAACGTCAAACTGGCAAAGTCTTTTACAAGAATACACAGCAGAGATTTCTCCAGAGATGTTGACCAAGGGGAAGGCATCTGCGATCTGATCCAGGCAGTTTATGTAGCAGCAGAGCTGGCTTAACGAGGCAGGATATGGTCATTAAGTGAGACAGAGTAGAAGCTGAGACTGGCAATTAACCCTTAGCTGAGCAGCTTGCTATGAGAAGGGAGAGCTGAGTCCAGCCCTGACAGGAGCCTGGAATAGGCAGATGGCCTCCATATCTACGAGAGCAATTTTTTTTGTTGTTTGCGGATGGTGTGATTGACTATGGATTTGCATCTGGGTACACAGTTTTTTTATTTAATGCAGTAATTGTCAAAAACGGTCTCTGTGTTTTTATTACTTTTTGACACTTTTTTGGTGAATGGGTAGGTGTACTATGTACCCGATACTTATTCACATGTGGGGGTGGCGGGATCCTTGTTAAAGGGGGCACCAGATTCTGATAAGACCCCTGCCCGCAGACCCCACAACCACCGGCCATGGTTATGGGGATGAGGCCCTTGTCCCCATCAATATGGAGACAAAGTGCTTTGGGGTGGGGGGCCCCAAAGCAACCACCCCCCCATGTTGAGGGTATGTGGTCTGGTGTGGTTCAAGAGGGGGCGTTCGCTCTGCCCCCCTTTCCTGGCCAGCTGGGCTGCATGCTCGGATAAGGGTCTGTTTTGGATTTAGGGGGACCCCACGCGTTTTTTTAATGATTTGTATTGCCAGCAATCTTTTCTTTACATTCATCTGTCAGTGGGGGAAGCCTACTGACAGCTGATGACTCATTGGTTGTTAAGCATGCGGCAGCCGGCTTCCCGACCCACTGTTTAACCACCAGCTATTCTTCACGCAGAATTCAAATCGGTGGATCGTTTTTGGACCGATCTGAATTCTAATAGTTCTGAAAAGTTGGAATTCGTTAGGAAATTAATAAACAAAACAAATTTTTACAGATTTCAATGAAATTCGTTATTATTTTACATTATATTATACATCTGAATCTCCAAATAACCAAAATTTCATCCAAATTTGTATTCGGACCAAAACGAATTGCGCATGTCTTGTCCCACCAATTTCTGCAGCAGTAAATAAAAGTGTCTGGCTGAAGAGTCTGTAGAATCTGAAACTTGCAGGAATATTGAATTCCTGGTTCCCACTGAGCTCAGTGGTTTAATCCTCAAACCCTTACAATAATACTGTGTTTTGTTGTGACATAGGTGACGGTTGGGGGAACCAGAGGGAGCAATTAGTAATCAACACTCCTGGTAGTTTCAGATTCTGCAGAAGCTTAGTACAGCATTTTATTTATTTCAGGTACTTATATAGCGCCGTCAATTTAGGCAGCGTTTTACATATACATTGTACATTCACATCAGTCCCTGCCCTGAAGGAGCTTATAAACTAAGGTCCCTAACTTAGATTCATACATTCATATACTAGGGCCAATTTAGACAGGAGTACCCAGAGGAAACCCACACAGGGAGAACATACAAACTTCAAGCAGGTAGCGTCGTGGTTGGGATTTGAACCAGCAAGCCTTTTGCTGCTAGGCGAAAGTGCTAACCACTACACTACTGTTTATTTTATTTTCTATTATTTTGCAGAGATTGGCAGAACAGGCAACAGGAGATGTGAGTTTTCAATGTCCTCTTTACAGGAGGTGCTTTATGTTGGACATTTAATTTTGCAGCAGTGTCACTTTATATTTCAAGTGACATCAATCTATTTGACTCTATGCACGTATTAAAAGCAGCTACATAAGAAACATATAATATATGTACAGTATTTATATGCATATATAAGAAAGTATGGTGTTGCTTCTGCATTTTCTTTGAAGATCTAGTCTACATTAACCTTTCTTCTCATTTTAGCTAATATCCAAGAATTGATTACACTTTTCTTGCCCTATTTGTTTTAATGAATGTCACATTTAAATGCATTTGGACTTGAAGAATGTCTTGCGTAAGCATGAAACAGAATATTAAATAGAAGATGGCATTATCTTTAAATGCCAATTATATAAAAGCAATACTATTTTCTTTATGCATTATGGAATCAGTCCAATGCAAATACAGGTCATTGCCTGCAATTTGTCACAGACACAATTTTTATGTGCTGTTTCAAGAACTGATCAAAGCTTTAGTTGCTTAAGAATGGTGGCTAGTTAGACCCTTCCAGAAAAATTCAAATTTTATGCCCATAAGTTAACTAAAATACATACTAACAACATGTATAACAGTTATAATGATGGCAAGTTGAAGAAGTTGGGAACTCTATTTGGGTATACAGATACAATGAACAGAATCATAGTAAGTAACTAATAGCAATGTCAAAAGGGTAGTTGGGTGAGAGAGCAAGGACATGGGATTAAAGGGGACAGAGAAGATAGAACCAACCAGGAAAACAAGGACAAAGGTGGAAGCAGCCGAAAAGTGAATACATGCTGCAAGGTTGATGTATCTTGCTGTTGTTGTATCCATGTTGGGAGTAATGGTTGACACAGGTTAGACTTAAAACTTGTCTGTCTTTGTTCATTTCCATTACATGATGGATTGATGAGACTAGTAATTTACACAGAAACGGAAGGATGCAAATGCTCTCATCTCGCAGGAAGTGACAAAGACATTGTATTTCTGGGAAGATCAACAAGTATTTTCTGTGTAAGTATTTTTCACATACATGTCAATGGGGCTCTAAGGTTCTGTGCTGAGAACGCTCTTTGCACGCTGCCAGCACACTTACCAAGCTGTCCCCAACAGCTACTGCCATTGCATTGTTTTTTTTGTTTTTGTTTTTTTTTGTTTGTTTTTTTACAAAACAGGAGTGCTTTATTGATATTCAAAATACAGCAATATTAAAACACATATAATGGCATAGTACAATGTCTGGCACAGTATATCTTAGAGCAGATAAAACAAAAAAAAAAATTGACTTCATGCAGAAAAAACAATACATATGCCTAAGGTATACTTAACATGAAGGATGAGACAATCAATAAAGTATATCTGGAAGCAAGGGCAAGTGAAACGAAGGGGGAGGCAGGTTAAGGGGGGAGAGGGAACGGAGAAGAGGAGGGAGGGGAAGGTGGGTTGGGGGAGTGAGAAAGAGGAAAGGGGGGAAGGGAGTGGGGAGGGAAGAAGAAGAGGGGAATAAGGGCCAGGTTGCCCATCACAGTGCCCTGGTCAATATGCCCGACATGTAGCTATACATCCAGTAATTAGTATTTAGGTGGAAGTCCATGGGGACCTAACCTTATTACCTTTGCATGAACACCCTCACTTCATATACTGTAGATAATCTGCCACTGCATTGTTTAAATGAAAAAAAAGTGCAACAGTGTGCATCTAAATCATCTCACATCATATCATGCCTATTCAAAACACACCTCTGTCTTCAAAGATTAAAAAAAAAAAGTTAGGCATACACGGGATAGGTGTATAATCAATAATTAAAACTGTCCTGCTGCTTTCCGGTTTTTCACTGCTGTATTTACATCTTGTAGTGAAGCCCCATTCTCTAGTACATTTGCGCTTAGACAGCTATTTAAAATTGTCCTGATGCTGGCTAGTTTTTGTATCATCTGTGGTCTCTTAATGTGAGTTTCATAGAAGTTGGCCAGTTTTGCATCAGCATGAACAGGGATAGCCTCGGCCTATTACCAGTTGATGAAAAATCATGTGTCACTGCTAAAACTACCATACAAAGCTTATTTTCATAGTGAGATGAAGGCCTCATACACACGGACGTTTTTTGACGCCGGCGTTTTCTGGCGTTTTTTGCAGCTCTCCATGTTAGTCAATGGCCCCATAAAAACGTCGGCGTTTCTGAGCTGTAGGTGGCGTCGGCGTTAGTGAGCAGAAAGTAGAACCCATGGCCATCGCGTTCTGAGGCTGTAACGTTTTGACGTTTTTTGACGCCGACGCCACAATATGCCAACAAACGCCAACTAACGCCAACAAACGCCAGCTAATATTGTACCGGCGTTTTCCGGCGTTTTTTGACGCCGACGTTTTTAGGTTGAAAAATAGCAGAGGGATGATTTTTTTTAAAAAACGCCTATTGACGCCGACGCTCACTAACGCTCAAAAACGCCAATGCATAACGCAGAAAAACTTCGACTTTTTTTCCTTGACGTCGGACCCGACGTTTTGTTTATTTTTTTAGATACGCCCGTGTGTATGAGGCCGAAATGGTGATGCTGCTGCAATTTGTAAGCCAGCACTGTAGCTAAGTGACTAGCACTTCTGCCTAGCAGCGGGAAGTCCAGTTTCCTCCCACACTCCAAAGACATGCTGGTAGGTTAATTGGCTCCTGTCTAAATTAGCTCAAGTATGTGTATGTATGAATGTGAGTTAGGGACCTTAAATTGTAAGCTCCTTGAGGGCAGGGACTGATGTGATTGTATAATAAATGTATAAAGTGCTGTGTAAATTGACAGCACTATATACGTATCTGTAAATATAGTAAATAAATGTAAAAGAAAAAACTTAATTTCACAGTCATATTTGCATTGCCAGTTTACACTGTGACTGTCCATTAAAAAGCCTTCAAAGCCACATGAAATGGCCATCTCCCCAATTTACAGTGCATTCTTTTTCCATTGCTATATGTCTCTGATCGCATTGCGCAGCTTCCCGTGGATTTTTGGACAGTAGTTTGTCTATTATCACTAAAAATGATAAGATGCACCTCATCGTGGACTTCAACAGGATTTGCCACTAGATTTTACGAATTTCAAACAGGATTCACAGAACCAGTGTCAGCCCTCCCAAAAGGGGCGCAGGGGCGCCACCCCCCCTAATCCATGCGCCCGGCCCCTAATCTCCATGCAGGGCGCCAGACACATAAATTCCAATGGGATTTTTTTTTAGAAGCACATGATTAGAGCCTGAGGCTCTAATTGGCTTTAAAAAATGGTGGCCCCGGGGCGCAGAGCACTGCACCCTGAGCCCAATCAGTTTTGTGACAATAGCAAATTAATATTCGCTATTGCCTTCAGGAAGTGGGTCTTAAGAACCAATTGGCTGAGAGGAGAAGTGATCTTATTGGCCACCAAGGGAAGGAGGAGGGAAGCTGCTGTGAAGCTGGAGACACAGGGTGAAGGCGTCAAGAAGGAGGAGACACAGGGCCGAGCCACAGCTGCCCGCAACCTGGATGGTGTAAGTGCGGGGCTGGTGGGAGGACGAACGAGCGAGTGATGGGGGGTTAGGTTTGACTGATCAATCGACCTATCGAATGGGGGGTGGCTTGTTTGCCGCCCCCCCAAAAAAAATGGAGCACTAACTGCCACTGCACAGAACCCATGGTGAACTAAACAACTGCCATTGTTGCTGGTAGGTAGTACAAGGGGAAAATCCCAGACGACAGCAATTCCAGAAGTATCCCAGAGTGAGCATACAAGCATACAACAGGACATGCATTAAAGAGTCTGTAAACCTCCAATCAAAAAACTCCCAAAAAAGGCAAAGGCAAGACAAAGGCATAATGAGCTAGTATGCATCACATACTAGCTCATTATGAAATACTTACCTTAGAATGATGCCCTGGATCTGCGCCGGCACACAGCTCACATGGCCCACATGTTTCCCGGGGTTACTTCCGGGTTAGCGGACTATGGTGCTGTGATTGGCCAGGGCCGCGATTACGTCACTCCTGCGTGTGAGCGCAGGTGCTGCTGGTCACAGCACGGGCCCTGAAGAAATGGCAAGAGCGACCTGTTCCTTAAGTGCACATGCACCGAAGACATCGGCAGCATATAGTAAATATTTCCTAAACAGTGCAAGTTTAGGACATATTTACAGTACCTACAAGTAAGCCTTATTATAGGCTTACCTGTAGGTACAATTAAAGAGGAAGACTTTACTTCCTCTTTAAGGAATTGCATTAAGGCACAACATTTGGTAATGCCGGCCATCTTTCCCTCTCTTCACTATAGCAGCCGATTGAGTAAGGGGAATCACCCCAAGGAAGGTATAGTGTCCAGTTGTTTGGCCAGGATCCGTTCCGTTCTCTGCGTTCGGCTCTGGCGGAAGTGCGTCACGGTGACGCAAGTAAACCTCAACGCGTTTCAGCCTATCACTGTCGGCCATCATCAGGAAGTTAATCCTCCTGTGATTCCCCTTACTCAATTGGCTGCCTTTACTTTCGGTGCCAGAACCAATAGGCACCTAGACATGTGAGTTCTTTTAGCTTGTTTTATATTCAATAAATTTTAAGACAGTACTTGCACCATTTGGGTTTTTTCTTTCCATCTACATGGTGACATTTGTATTGGAGTAAAAGCCGGAGACACGGAGAGCTGGAATCCACATAGGGGTCCATCACACTCCCCCAAGAGCCTTTACAGACCATACTAGAGATAGTTGGTCGCTGGAGAAAGGGTGAGTGTACATCCATGTGGGACACGCGTTACACGGTTGCAGCACCTGTTGTCTTCTGAGCACCAGCACTTTTTTATTCACCAATTGTGGGGACAGTACATCCATTAAAAACCATATGGACTTACCTACCGAGTGACTTTTATATACTGTTTAGTGTTTCCCTCAAATATGAGGACATATGTGTATGTGGTTAATATTTGCTCTATAGCTGACACTCATATTACCCAGCGCGGTGATTATATATAATAATTCTTTCAACGGTAGACGGCAATAGCCATCATATCACTGCAGCAGGGCAACCCCCAGAGGTTCCTCTGGAGGTATCATAAAGTGATTGTTTCTAACTGGTAACATTAGTCAAATCTCTAGATGATCACATCTTTTGTGTATAATTTTAATTGTTTCTAGGTGCTGAAGTCTTTTTTATAATTTTATTGGTAGGAGTGACAGTTCATAAATTTGTCCCAAAATGCAAGTACTCTATAATTAACCTAACCTAGTGGAAAGAAAAAGGCTTTTATAAATTGCTCCATGTACCATGACTTGCAATGCTTAAGCCGTTGGCCTAATTTGAGATAACAAGCCTATCTTCAGCAATACCCCAATTAAGATAAACCTAGGTGCTCACTTTTTCCCATAGCATTTTTGTACCTTTTCTGATCTTTCACAGAGCGGAATAAATTCTCATTCCATAGTTGTGTAAGGAAACAGAATATGAAATTGTCTGATGAGAAAAGCTGCATCTCGTTTCCCAAGGAACTGGCTGAAACAAAGGGGCAGAATACAAAAAAGATAATAAACTGACGCTGTATGATTTTCTCTTGTCCACTCTACAACCCTTCTTTACTGTAACCATCAGCATTCGACTGCATTCCACTGCACATGCTTTTGTAACAATATTACTTTTTAATCACACTTTCATTTAAATTCATGGATTACTGTTTTATGCCAGTGCTGTCTTTGTTTTCTTATGTGGTTTAAATCAAGACTCCTTATATCTCAGAAGAACAGCAAGGCACTTTGGTAATTGCAACGTTAAAGTGGTTCTAAAGGCAAGACATTTTTTTTACCTTAATGCATTCCCTGCATTAAAGTAAAAAATGTCTCAGTAAGTGCATTGCCCCCTCACCTTTCTATATATTACCCGAGTCCTATATTGATACATCTGCAGTCAGTGCTGCTCTCTCTCCCTTTTCGCACAGGCACAGAGGCCATTGGTCCCTGCTGCTGTCAATCAAATCCTGTAAGGAGTGAGGTGGGGCCAAGCCACACTGTGTGTGCCAATAGATGCACACAACCTGGCTTCAGGGTTAGCCTGCAGGTGCACCCCCATAAGAAGCAGTTTCCTATGGGGGAGCACCAAGAAGAGGAGGATACTAGAGCATCAGCAAGGGACCTGAGAAGAGGAGAATCTGTATCATGTGGACTTCAACTAGACTTGATTCTCTATAACGTTGACTGATGCCCCTAATGACTGATATCCCAATCACAATAAATAATCAGTACCCGCAAGGGGTCCCGAAGGATGGTATCTAAAGTTTAGCAGTGGTTGTCTTCAAAGCTGAAGCTGGCAAATTAATTTCTTTAACCATTCAGATCCAGCAGTTCAGTATTGTGGAAAATGAGGATCTTAAACCAGCAGTGTCCTGGGGTACCTGAACTGCTGGATATGCCTGGTTATAGAAACTAATCTGTTAGTGTTAACTTGAAGAAGTCTGCTCATTCAGATACCAACCTTTCTGGAACACCCACCGGGGCAGGTAATATTTATTTATTTACCACATCAGTCATTATCTTTCTCTAACTCCCACAGGCGCTGTTTATTCATTTATTACAACCAGAGACACTGGATTACTAAGTACAGTCGCGGGTAAGCCATTGGAAACACATTGCTTATTATTACAAAGTACACGCAATAGTGTTTCCTTTTATGCATATCATTGGCAAGGCTTTTCCCTATTACACAGATGAGAAAACTGCTTAAAGTGGAGTTCCGCCCACAATTTTTTTTTTCTTCTGTCATCCCCTCTGCCTGCATAGATTATACAAATAAACAAATTTATAACTTTCTATACCGTTACGATTTATTTATGTTTTTCCTTGCCTGTTTTGTACATTCCTCGGCTCACCCATTTTGATTGTGCGCATGTGAAACCCACTCTGACCATCTTGCTAGAAGAGGTGCATGCTGGGTAACCAGTATGCACCTCCTGATCTCGTGCATGTGCGTTGAATTGCAGGGCACAGTGCTGATAGTTTATCTCGTTGCCATCACATCAGGCGGCGACAGAGGAAGGTCATAGTTGGCACTCTTGATGAGTGCCTGTCACAGGTCCCTCGGTTTTAATAAAGCAGTGTTAAAATTGTTGTTAAGCCACTCTAACATCTATATACTATCCGCGTTGTCTACTAATGCTGTGTCCCCCCCCATATGTGTGATTTATAAAAAAAAAATGTAGTATATACCACATTTCTGAGTTCCTCTCAGAGCTCACATTACCAACCGCCTTTCTCCTCTCCCGTCTGACAGCTACAGTGGACGGGGTCAGGATTCCCCCGCAGACGCCAGTCGGGAGGGGAGGCAAAGAGCCAGCCGGTCACATGAACACCGAGAGGCACTCAGAAATTAGGTAAGTACTGCATTCTTTTTTTATAAAACACACGTACAGGGGCTCACAGCATTAGGAGACAGTGCGGATAGTATATATATGTATATGTTATTCCAGCAGCAGGAGGGGAGGGGGCAGGCACGGACACGGAGCTGACAGGCAGGGAGGGGAGGGGGGAGAGGATGGAGGAGAGGACAGAGAAGAGAATTACCCATGTGCATGAGCTATAGGACAATTATCATCTTATCTTACCTGTCTCTATACCTAACACACTTAAGGTAGATGTTAATTACTCCGTCTCCTGAGCCAGTGCACAGGCTGAGGATGATCACAAGCTGGAGAGGGCTCACTCCCCAAGCTGACTACATCAATAATCCCCCCCCCCAGGGAGTAGGCAGACCCCCTGTTCACCCTCCAGGACAGAGCAGGTAGGTCAGAGAATGAAGTTGCAGTATTTCCATTCATTGATCCCCCCGCACTGCACCTCTGATGTGATTTATTAGGTAACACAATGAGCCCCCTTCTCTGGAAATGATCACACCCCCCCCCCCCCACCTACCGGAGGCAATCTGTAGGTGAAACAGTCCCGTATACCCCATACTGCTGCAATATTGCATGCATTAGATGGCAGACTAGGATGTTCACTGCAGATCGGAGCATTCAGGCTAAGGGTTGGCATACCTTGGTGTCGGCACAGCCGGAGCATGTCGCTGAGATCAGATCACAAGGGTGTCAGATGAAGAGGATGAGCCGCCCGGCCCAACACACGGCACACCAGCTGCAGCAGCGCTGGCTCCCCCTTCCCCGCTTGATACTAAGCACTGTACATCCCCCCTCTGCGCGGCCAATATGGTCGCTTCTCAGGTCTCAGGACCTGTTTCCTGATTGGCCGGGATGAGAAGCAGGAAGACAATAGGAAATATTAATTTGCTATTGTTACACAACTGGGTGGGCTCAGGGTGAAGGGCTCTGCGCCCCGAGCCCACCCTTTTTGAAGCCAATTGGACCCTCAGGTTCTGATCATGTGCTTCACAAAAGAAAAAACCCCATTGGAATCCATGCGTCCAGTGCCCTGCATGTAGATTAGAGGCTGGACATTTTGATTGGGGGGGCCGGCGCCCGTCCGTCCCCTATGGATGGGCGCCACTGCTGACCAGTAACACACCTCCTATATTAGAGTGCCCTCTAGATGAAAGAGCACAGGAGGCACCTTTGGACAACAGTATTTTCAGTCTGTGGGGAAGAGAGTGTTAGATGTACTAGCAAGTTTAGACACACTAACAAATTGAAGTCAAACTCCAGCTCACACACTTTATAAGCAGGATTTTTTTCCTTTTGGGATTAAGGTTTTGCATAAATAAATGCAAACTGAGTAATGTAAGCATCCCTACTAGTGTGAAATGGATTGTCTCATCTCTGCAACAGACACATTCTGCTGGAGAGCATCTTCTTTTGAAAAACAACAGACTTACTGGCCAGATTACCAGATGAAAATAGGAGAAGGAAAAGACTTAAAATGAACATTAATACAGTCATCACATCTAAGAAATGGAAAACTGCATTATAATTAATGTTTCATGTTGATTTTAATATCACTTTAACTTCTACAGCAGTGAAAGATTACCGCTGTGAGGGGGGTTGGGAGGGAAGATCGACAGAAGATAGCAGCAGCCATCGACACAAAGAACACTTAGAATTGTTAGTAAGTACGGTTCCTCGTGTTTGATTAAAGTCTAAGTTCACTTTTTTTTTTCTAAAACCCATCTCCCCTATGTACCATTATACCATTAATGTACCTCAGTTGCAGAGAAATACAAGTTTTCTTTGATTTTGAGAACAAGGCCTAACCTTAGCCCTTGCTACATTTCTTGGAAAACTTCAGAGACTCCCTGGTATACAGACAGGGACAGAGGAACTAGCAAGACACAAGAAGGAGTTTACCAGCTGGCCTCATTAGAACACCTTCACCCATTAGCTATGTTTTCACAGGCATCCCCGAAATTTCTCCACATGTGCATTTGAATGGCTTCCCCAGAGTCCCTTCAGATGGGCCCAGGCTGCATGCTAAATTTGCTGGGCTGCATGCAGCCCACTGGATAACCCTGATATAGTGCATGGCCTTGCCTGATTGGATACAGAGTAATTGGATAGATGATGCGTCGTAACTATTATATAGTTTTAGTAAATCTAAAGGAGATTGTACAGAGTTTGTACAATCAGATCATATAGTGTATGGCCACTTAAACAGCTAAAATTACAGAGTGCTTTCAATTTTATAAATCGTTAAAGCCACATCAAACGCAGAATCAAACATACATTTTGCCACATGAAAAAACAGGTGACAAACGCAGTAAATAGGTGCAAATCACACCATGCCAAAATATCCCATGAGCTACTTTGCCATGTGTAGCGCAGCCCATTGAAGGCAATGGGCTCCCCATATGTGTCAATGGAAAAATGAGCCAAAAAACATAGAAAAAAGAAATAGAGCTATACCTCCAAAATAGAGACTGAGGATCAAGGATTAGTTATAATAAAATTACATAATGTATTGAAAATTCATAAAAACAATGTCAGCATTAAAATATTCTATACATTCTTGGGATGTAGAGGGAGATGTCCATCCCAAGGATGAAGATAGATACAGCCTACAAAAATATTTGACTACTTTGTACAAGATAAGTGATACATTTTATCAAAAACTGTCAAAACATAAGAAGTCGATATGCAATAGGTCAATGTGTTTTGCTATGAGCTTCTTCAGGACCTTTTGATTCGTAGGCCAAAATCATTGTGGCTCTCTGCTATCCAGAGAAAACACTCAGGAGGTCGGACACAGGGGATCTAGTAGTCAACGGGCTCCCCCATATGTGTCACTGTAAAAATGAGCCAAAAAACATGCGCTCCCACTACTCCAGGTGTGAATGGGGCCTGAGAGTTAAATTGGTGTTGTCATTACATGTTAAAGGCACACCAAGTGTGGCAAACACACCAAAAACTGTGGTAACGCTCCATGCCCTGGTCCCAAAAAAGTTCTAGAGCTTCTCAAGTGAATAGGCTGCCCTATGCATGACGAGTGAAAACGCCCGAAAACACCTAAAACAAACACATGCGGGAATGTGAGTTTTCACTATGTGGTGATGTGAATGGTGCCTGACAACTGAGTGTCTCTCTCCACTCCCTCCTATATACATTATACTGCCAAAAGTATTGGGATGCCTGCCTTTACACGCGCATGTACTTTAACGGCATCCCAGTCTTAGTCCGTAGGGTTCAATATTGAGTTGGCCCACCCTGTGCAGCTGTAACAGCTTCAACTCTTCTGTCAAGGCTCTCCATAAGGTTTAGGAGTGTGTCTATGGGAATGTTTGACCATTCTTCCAAAAGTGCATTTGTGAGCACAGACACTGATGTTGGATGAGAAGGCCTGGCTTGCAATCTCTGCTCTAATTCATCCTAAAGGTGTTCTATTGGGTTGAGGTCAGGACTCTGTGCAGACCAGTCAAGTTTCTCCACCCCAAATGTGTTCATCCACACTATGTTGCCAAAAGTTTTGGGCTTCCCCTACAAATCATTTGGTGGAGGGGGGATTATGGTGTGGGGTTGTTTTTCAGGGGTTGGGATTGGCCCCTTATTTCCAGTGAAGGTGTCATCATATCAAGACATTTTGACAATTTCATGCTCCCAACTTTATGGGAACAGTTTGGGGAAGGCCCCTTCCTGTTCCAACATGACTGCGCACCAATGCACAAAGCAAGGTACATAAAGACATGAATGAGCGAGTTTGGAGTGGAGGAACTTGACTGGCCTGCACAGAGTCCTGACCTCAACCCAATAGAACACATTTTGGATGAATTAGAGCGGAGATTGTGAGCCAGACCTTTCTCGTCCACATCAGTGCCTGACCTCACAAATGCGCTTCTGGAAGAATGGTCAAACATTCATATAGACACACTCCTAAACCTTGTGGACAGCCTTCCCAGAAGACTTGAAGCTGTTATAGCTGCAAAGGGTGGGCCAACTAAATTTTGAACCCTACGGACCAAGAGTGGGATGACATTAAAGTTCATGTGTGTGTAAAGGCAGGTGTCCCAATACTTTTGACAATATAGTTTATTTGTATAAAAATGGACATACACAATGCAATCTGATTATACAATCTCTGTACAATTTCCCTTAGATTTACCAGAACTATAGAATAGGAAGATACACCTGAACAATATTCAATTTGTATGAAATTAGACAGGCCCTTGTACTACATAGCTGATGGGAGAGCTAAATCAGATTGTATAGGAAGTGGGTGGAAGGTGATATAGTAATGACGGAGGTGTGCTCCAGAGTGGTAAACACACCCTATCACACCCTCTTCTATGATGAAACAAGGAAGTGAAGGCTTCTGGAAGATGACCTATCAGGAAGTGAAAGCAGAGAGAATCTACAGGAAGTGATGGAATCCTTTTAAAAATCCAAACAAACTGACAAGATTTCAAACCTCCTGTGGATAAGGTAAGTGAGGTCTACGCTGATTGTTTATCAGTGCACCTCCCCCCTGAGGATCGCCACCCAGGACCACCGGGGAGCCTGCCCAGGGACCACCAGGGAGCCCACTCTGACCACCAGGGAGCCCAACCCAGACCACCAGGTAAGTGGCACAATGCCCAACATGTATGGCACTCAGTGCCCATTTCAGATACCACCCAGGACCACGAGGGAATGCCCCCCTTACAGTGCAATCTGTCATTGCTGCTTATCAGTGCCCACCAGTGCCACCTATCAGTGCCACCTATCAATGCCACCTATCAGTGCCCGTCAGTGCTGCCTATGAGTGCCCATCAGTGTTGCTTATCAGTGCCCATGAGTGCTGCATATCAACGCCACCTATCAGTGTCCGTCAGTGCTGCTTATCAGTGCCGCCTATCAGTGCCCATCAGTGCTTCATATAAGTGCCTCATCATCAGTGCTCATCAGTGATGGATAAAATGTACTTATTTACAAAGTTTTGTGACAGAAGCAGAGAAAAACTTTTTTTGTTTCAACATTTTCGGTCTTTTTTTATTTCTAACGCAAAAAATATAAATCTCAGAGGTGATCAAATACCACCAAAATAAAGCTCTATTTGTGGGAACAAAATTATGAAAAGTTTGATTGAGTACACCATTGCATGTCTGCGCAATTGTCATTCAGTGCGACAGCAATGGATCCTTTTTGCATGCTTTTTAAAACTTCATAAAAAAAACCCTTTTTTACGGAATTACACTATTTGGAATCCTTTATTTTACACCATATGGAGTCCTGCTGATAAACACCTGGCCGGTGGAGGATCGGAGTCTGAAGACAACAACACGGAGCTAGACCCAATTACAACCAAAGACCCCATTTACCACATGCGAGTTACCCCTGCAGGGGTGTGGAGATTTGGTAAGTGAGGACCCAAGGGGGGAGCACGTGTGTTATCACAAAAACACAGAAGCACTGAAGTAACCTTTTTTAATTATTTTTTATTTTTTATATTTTATGTCCCTTATTGCGAATCTTCACCTCCTGTTTGCTGCTACTTCATTTGAATTGTTATACATATACTCACCTTTTTCTACTCTCTGAAGATTTGATTTGTGTTTTTTGTTTTTGTTTTTTGCTTATGGACATCTACTTTGGACATTTTATGAATTTGGTCTATATTTAATACATAATAGTCCTTTTTTTGTTGTTTGCGTTTTTTCACCACTTTTTTGCTGCTACTTCATTTTGGTGATATTTTTAAACACTTGTATTGTTGTCACTTTTTAATTTTTTGATCTTTATGAACTTGGTTTTACAACTGATGGACATGAGACACTTTATGATTACGGCATATTAGAAGTTTTGCACACAATATTTCTACTGTTGCACAGATTGGTGTTTTTTCATATATTTATAACCTCCGGATAAGGTGTAGATATTTTTTAATTTTTACTTGACAGCGCCATTCCTTCTTTGTTTGTTTATTTATTCCATCTTCCCCAAAAGGGAATTGTAGGAAGGCAGCAGTCACACATATTGAGTTATATCCTGAGCGAGGGAATATATATAATTTTAACACTATATTTCTGTTTCCCTATTGTTCTCCTTTGTTGTCACTCTTTCACACATTCTGACTGAGACTACAATCTATTGTACATTACGCATGCGTTTTTCATTGACTTAGGAAATAGCATGCAGCGGTTGCTGAAGTACATGTATTTAGACATGGAGTAGATACAAGGACAGTAGATCAACACCTCTTAGATGTAACAAAGCAAAAAAAGATGAAAACAAGTATTTTATTAAAATAAAATGGCAACTGTTTATTAGAGTAAATGCTGTTTAGTTTGCATGAGTTTTAAAACAAATCCATTTTGCAAACAAAAAGCAAACTGCTAATGCTGACCTGTTCTTCTGAAAATATTAGTAATTTTGGTGTTAGGCTGATTTGACTTCACTGCTTTCTAAGTCACTAAGCCAGGCAGATCAGGAGTTCTGACCTTGCTCTGACTTTCATTTGCTCCTTGCTTGTTTTAGGTCTAGGACTTACATGCACTGTAACCAGATGAAACCACATAATTCCCATTTTGTGCATCAGTGGCCCACATAATTCTGATATGGCAAATGTACTTTATAGAAGCTCTTGTATGTATGGCAAAGAATAAAATAAAACAACCTTTGTTCTATTTAAAATACTCACGCAAATGGATAGCCTGAAATCTAATATCTACCAGTACTTGGAGGGAAGGCGGGTTTTCCTTGTCTCCAGTGCAGCTGTACAGGGAACTGATGTTAAGATCCATACTACGCTGGAGCAGAATTTAATTATTTACTTAAAAATTCTGTTATAAATATTGTGGATGAATTTTTAAAGTGGAAAGTGTAGGTAAACAAGTATTGTTTTCCTTAGCTAGATTCATCTATTAAATTATACATTTTTTTGCAAATAAACATTCTCCAGACTGGTGTGTTGACACATTGGTATTTGTGACTAGACTGAAGACTTGTTCAAAGAATGCAGTTCGGTAAACCCGTGTCCATGCGTGCTTCCGACATCACATTCAAAATGCACGAGTGTGCAAGAGTGGGGGCCTGTCCATTAGGGGTGCAGGGGCGCCGCCCCCCTAATCCATGCGTCCGGCCCACTAATCTACATGTAGGGTGCCGAATGCATGGATTCCAATGGGTTTTTTTTTTGAAGCACGTGATAGGCTTCAAAAAAGGGTGGGCTTGCACTGCGCCCTGAGCCCACCCAGTTGTGTGACAATGGCAAATTAATATTCGCTATTGTCTTCCTGATTGTACTCTCAGCCAATCAGGAAGCCGGTCCTGAGACCTGATTGGCCAGGGAGTATTAGGAATCCCGGCCATTCGGACCCACTTCCTGTTCGGCTGGGAGCAGAAGCAATGGCCTGGCTCTTCCCTAGAGCCTGCAACCTGCAAGAAGAAGCTTTAGCCTCTTCCCTGGAGCCTCCTAAGCTAAGGCCACTGATCACCGCTATCCTTCTCCCATGGGGGGGACTGATCATCGCCATCCATCTCCCGCGGGGGGTGCACCGATTGCCGCCGCCCTTCTCCTGCGGGGGTGGCACTGATTGCTGCTGTCCATTTCCCGGGGGGCGGGTTTGTTCACTGCACCCATCAAAAAATATTGAGCACTAGCCACCACTGGTGTGCAATCTCCTATGGGTGTCAATGTATACCTATTGTCACCCCAAATGCAGATTGAAAAAGCAGTGTGTTTGCCTGCACTGTATTGCATGATACTGCAGTACCATGCAATCCGCAGCAGTGCGATTTTGAAAAGTAGTGCATGCACTATTTTTGGTGCAATCCCACGTGATTTCATATGAATGGGTTGAAAATTGCACCGCACTGAATCACACAGGAGTGCAGACCACAATCCCGTGCGATTCAGGTGTGAACCTGCCCTTAAAGTGGTATTAGCAAATAGCATTAGCAAAAGAAGAGGTGTTTTATACTTGCCTCTCCTTGGCCAGGTCTATTCTTGCTCTATTTAAAACAATAGTAAAGGTTTTTATTCTACATGTTACACTTACTTGCTCTGTGCAATGGTTTTTCACAGAGTGGCCCCAATCCTCCTCTTCTGGTGTCTCCAAACAGCACTCTTGGCTCCTCCTCTTCTCTGTGTGCTACCATAGGAAGCCACTTCCTATGGTAGCACACGTGCGGGCTCAATCCCAAACTGGGCTGTGTGCGTATATTGATACGTACAGTGCGGTATGGCCCCGCCTTCTGCTCCCTCCTCACAGAATTTGATTGACAACAGCAGGAGCCAATGGCTTTTGCTGCTGCCTCAGTCCCTGTGAGGAGAGAGCAGCACTGAATGGAGATCAGGCTCAGTTAAGTATTTGGGGGGGATTGGGTGATAAATGTGAGGTGTATCAGACTGTGGTAACTCTCTCTGTGCTCTCTAAATGTGGCCCAGAAGCTCTCTCAGCTTTATATTCTCCTATGCTCTCACTACACTCCCCTGAGGCTTTATAAGATGGGATACAGTACAGAGCCGCATTGCCATAGGTGCAAAAGGGACCACGGTGACTTAATCTACTATGGTCTTGCCCTAAGCTACATCTCTACCAGAGACAGGTTATAAATACATGAAATATAGTATTTAGGGTAAAAATCCCACTGGACCCTAAATGCTGTCTCCTGAATGTTTTAGAGGAGGTCATTGAGGATGATCATCCTAAGGTAAAGCAGCTGGAATGGCCTTCTTCCATGCCCGTAGGTTAATTCTAGTAATGTGGAAATCCCCAGATCCCCTTACACATTAGTCCTGGGTGTCCTCTGTGGGCAATGCTTTGCTCCTAGAAAACCATATTTTCACACAACGGGGTTGCCCCTGCAAGTTTGAAAAGTTGTGGGAATTGTGGTTGGATACCTCTGGTCTCAACACATGGGGACTTAAGACCATAAGAGTCAGATGTTTTTTTTTTTT
>BLSH010115227.1:338508-355117 GCA_018402905.1 Glandirana rugosa
ACTAGTAATGGCGGTGATCTGCGATTTTTAGTGGTACTGCGATATTGGGGCGGACATGTCGGAACGTTTTGACACTTTTTTGGGACCATTGGCATTTATACAGCGATCAGTGCTATAAAAATGCACTGATTACTGTGTAAATGCCATTGGCAGTGAAGGGGTTAACCTGCAGGGGGCGCGCTAAGGGTTAAGTAAGTTCCCTGGGCGTGTTCTAACTGTAGGGGGGCTTGCCTAGCTGGGGAAGGGAAGTGGTCACAGCCTTCATGTATGGGAAGGCTGTGATCACAGCCTTTCCCCCTCACACAGAGCGGAGGTCCGTGTTTACTTACACGGACCTCCGCTCATTCGCTCCGGGGGGGGCATCGCGGGTGGCCGGCGGCAATCGAAGCCACCGCACCCGCTCCCTGGCCCGCCCCATACACAGTGAGCGCGCGCCTCCGGCGGCGCGCGCGCGCTCACAGTGGCTCTGTATCGCGCCCGCCGTCGTATGATGGCGATTTGCGTTACAGAGCCATTCTGTCGCCGTCAATTGCCGACCAGATTCATCATGTAGGGTTTGATCCCCCTGTAAATACAACAGCAAATGTGAAGACCTGAGGCCTCAAGCACAAATATCTTGCCATTGGTGTCACTGAGAGACATACATTTTGTCCTTTGGGTTTCATCCTGTAGTGCCCACTAATCTTTTGGGAACCAACATTGGCAGGTAAAGATCTTCATATGTTCTGAGATCCCTCTCCCCGCTTAGTGTATGGGATGAGATTGTATTGTATTACAAACTCTGTGTATAGCCCCACAGAACAGACAGACAGTGCACAGTCCACATGGGGTTTGCTGTTTAACTGCAGCCAGGAAACAGGAACTTTAAAGCAGAGAGTATACTATAGGTGCAGCTACAACTTATGAACACTGCCATCTACTGAATATATCTCTACTAAATACTGATGCACAGTAGTTGTTGCACAAAATATGATTCTGTATTCCAATAGATTGTGTACTTGAGTGGACGAATGCAACATCAACTTTACCCACTAACTTCTTTTTTTCTATTGAAGAAACAGATTTAATATCTGAGAAGTGAGTTAATTTCTCTGCAAGTATCAGCTGGAGAATCAAAAGATAACTGAATATTTGATAACAATAAGTAGATATATGAGCCATATAGGAGGTTTTGAGATTGTAGGAAGTTATTATTTTCATGAGATATTGTGCTTCTACAATAAGAAATAGAGAACTGAGCAACGGCACATAATTCTGTAAAATATGTTTTAATATTAATAGGAATAAAATATTGTAGATTTTAAAGGACTATTTTGCTGGTGTACTTATGATGAAGTCTGGTACCCTATGACTTGACTCTCCATTTATATCCTATCTTCCTTTATTTATATCTCTTTCTCTCCAATTACAAGTTAGTATATCCTTGTTACAGACATGTCCTTGGTTTAGTGGCTGAAACCAGAATTTCAGTTATTTGACCATACTGAGTTCTTTTAAGACTGCTGCATTTCATGGTATTAGCACTATATTTACTGCTTTACTCTTGTAATTATATGACTCTTCTCTTTTCTTTTCATCTTCATCTTATTCATCCAAAACACTTTAATGGAAGCTGTACAAATTAAAAAAGCCAGACAAAACAAATGTTGCAAATGCATCCCTTTTTTCACTGACATATCTATGTTACATTTATTCTGTTGTTATAGTCAGTCAGTTACTTATCTACATACAATTATCCAGAGAATGTAATATAAATTTGCCAGTAATAATGGGATGAGTGGGCAACACTGAGTAAATACAGGCAGTACCACGTGCTACATCAAGCTGTGGTTACCACCACAACTGTTATACAAAACTAGAATTTACAATAAATGTTTCTTGTCCTTTACGGACTTAAAATGCTGATTTTAGAGCAATGGTACAGGCAAAAAGACCCATCCCACCTTTTCTATTAGTGCAGGTAAGTATAAACCTGTTTTTTTTTTTAAAGCATTTACAATCACTTTAATACTACACTCGAGCTGAGCGTTTCCTAGCGTTTTTTTCAAGCGTTTTTTTTGCAGGCATTTACAGCTTTTTTTTGAGCAGATTTGCAAATATTATAGGCGGTTATTCAGACTTTTTTATTTTAGCATTTTTGCTGTGGCCGATATAAACCTGTGTAAGGTTTGGAGTGATTCTAGAAAAGGGGAGGGGAGCTGCTGTTTGAGCTGTAAAAAAAAAGCTTGAAAAAAACATAATTTCTCGCTATTCAGGTATTTCCATTGAAATCTACGGGGTCAAAAATGCTCAAATCTGCCTGCAAAATAGCTCATGTAATTTTTTGGGCGACAGGCATTTTGCTACAGGGGACAAAATGCTCAAATGTGAACAGGGGCCATTGAAACGAAGAAGGTTTTACTTGTTGAGCAAAGGCTGTGAATGGGGTCTAAAGCAATTATCTCATAAAAATGTACAACCAGAAAGAGGCATCCCACCCTTTTCCTTTCAGCCACACAAGTACTCTTACTTGAAAAAGTGGAAAAATGTATATGGCATTTAAAGAAAAAAAATAAATAATGTTCTACAAGCCAGTTTAAATATGCAACATTTATAAAAATGACTCTTCCATTTCTGCCTTAGCTACATACAGTATACAGCCTTGTGTTCTGGGTGTGAGATGAGACCTTTCCGTCCCATTCCTGGAACACAATAGTGTTGGGCTGAGCGGCACTCAACCATTCATAGGCAGCTTTGTATTCTATCAATGAATGAGTCGGAGGGGCAAGCTGATGACCTCATGATCTCTGACAAGCCATTCAGAGGAAGCTTTATATTCATTGATAGAATACAAAGCTGCCTATGAATGGCTGCTCAAGCCCAATTTCTATTTTGTTCCAGGTGTGAGACGAGACCTTCCTGCACATAGTTGAGGCTAGTAAAGGAATCTTAGCCCAAACTGACTATTTACAGTGACAGTAAACTCAGACATCAGCTTTAAAGAGTAACTCTACTTTTGTTGAGAAAAAAAACATTCCCCTGTGGTGATCAATGTGGCATTGCAGGGATTTTAGCAAACTTTTTTGCAGATTCCTACCTTTTGTTATTCTGAAGGAATAGCTGTTTGTTTGTGTCCATGTGCAGATTAAATCTGTAAGGGAGTGATTTTATAATGTATCAGTCAACTGCTGCATCTGCAGGGTTCCTTTGAGGAAAGTGGCAGGGTCTGCTTCCCTTTAGCCCTGGTTCACACTAATGCGGGTTAGAAATCTTGCAAGTTCAACTGAACTCGCACGATTTCAAACCGGCAATGCAGTTCAACTTCAGGGGCAATTTAACAGACAACTGTGCGGGTTCATGCACAGATGTCTATTCAAATTGCTCCCGAAATTGCCACAAGTAGTACAAGAACTACTTTTGGGAATTGGTGTGGTGTCACAAAGTTGGCGTCACACCAATTCGGACGGTGCCATTGCCTGCAATAGCCGCCAAATTGGCATGCAATTTGACATGTCAAATCACATGTCCAATCGACCCAATGTGAACTTGGGATTAGACCTGATTTCCCTATGGGAGTATCTCACCAAAAATCACATTTTTGTTTCAGGGGATGCTCAAAATCTGATTTGTATCTTAGTGAAAACTTCTGGGAAAATCAGTAAGCCAATCACACAAGCAGGAAATGACATTTCTGCAGGGTGTTCTGTGTACAGAATGCCTCCAGGTAGCCATATTGCATTGCATTTTACAGAAAATTGTAGCACTGCTGATTGAAAAGAAAAGGTCATTTTATTAACATTCAAATACAAGGTGACTTGATATGCTATAATATTTTTTTTTTATTTGTTTTTTTTTCCCCACAAAAGTGGAGTTACCCTTTAAGTTACACTTTGAATAGCTCATATGTGGAATGTGTTCTTGTATATCAAAATACAAAACAGAAACACATCCAACATCAGGAGGACAAAAATGTACCAGCCAAAAATATTCAACAAATAGTAACAAAATGTCAAAAAAGGTTGATTGAAATCTAAAGCAAAATTTTGGATCTATTGAGTAGTAGCATAAAAAAATTTTCAATTGAAAATAGTAGACATAGAGCATCCTGAGGATCATACTTCCGTGTTTTTGATGTGCTTGCAGATTACTTTGTATACACACAATACACCTCTAGATTCCCAGGTTTTATTTTATAACTAATTGTATACTTTCTGAGCAGCTGTCTAGATCAGTGCTGAATGAAATGTTAAATGCATCTGTAGTCACCTTTGACGTTTTCTGCTTACATCCATGTAATGCCTTATTCTCTTTCCACTTGTACAGATGGCTGGTGCTTTGATACACAGAGAATTGAAGTTCTATTCAGAGCAGGAAAATATATATCTGTATGTCTCTTACAATTGTCAATCTTTTTAACGGGCAACTTTTTTCATGCAGAGATTAAAAGCATTCCCTTAGAAAAGGTGAAGAAACTATATGCAGCGTATCAACGGTTACACATGTAACATAACAATAGCAGTATCTATGAAAAAGCAATCTGTTTATTTATTGAGAGGAAGTCATGGAGTGTTTTGGACACCTGGCTCAAACATCTCCCATAAGGACTTGATTGCACAAGCGTTGGCCCTCAGAAGAGTAATCTACAGTGGATTGATGTTCAGAGCGCATTAGACAGTTGGTGAAGAGGTATTATGTAGCCTCCTCACCACTTGTTTTAACCCCTAAAACCCAAACCAGTGCACCACACCCATGTGCATTGCACATGGTTGTGGGGATAACTGTTGGAAGAAAAAGTTGAACCGCCGCACACTAGCAAAGTGCAGAATCAATAAACATGGCTTCAGTCCAGCTCCATCCAGGCCACACCTCTGATGTGTTTCACTCCACCCACAGGGCTTAATCATGGAAGAGCTTGAGCTCAAATTCTTCCATAACCAAGCCCCGCGGGTGAGGAAAAATACATTGGAGGACATAGCCTTAATGGAGCCAGTCTAAAGCCATGTATATTGATTCTACACTCGGGATGTACTGGTATGCAGTGGTTTGACTTTTTCTTCCCCAGAATTCCCGCACAGAGATGGGACAGGTTTTTTTTTCCCGCCAGCACATAACAGTGGGAGTCACCAGACTTTTTGGATGTTTGTCTAGAACAGTGGCCCAAGCTATGCATGGGGATCATTTTTGCTGCACTGCTATGTGTACACCCATGTCTATTGCCTTTACAGCTTAAGGGGGAGCAGTTTTGGGTGGCAAACATGCACCCCCCCCCCCGAAGCACAAGCATAAATGAGACCTAAGACTCATTTCAGAAAGCAGCATTTATTCATTTGTTTATATATTCTTATCTGCCTATAGGTTAGAAATCATGGAATATTTTGGTTAAAGCCCAACTCTAACCAAAAATAATGATTTGAAAATGCTGAAAATGATTAGTCCATTAACCCCCCTGGCGGTATTCCCGAGTGTGGCTCAGGGTGAATATTCTATATCAAGAGCGGTAACCCCGAGCCACACATGGGATCGCATTGCTGGATCCAGGGAATGTTACTTACCTTGTCCCCTGGATCCAGTGATATCCCCCCACTGTGACAGCGAGCTGTGTCTTCCGCCCGATGCCTCTGTGTGCCGCCTCCGTTCCCTGCGAGCGTCACGTCGCATGGGGGCGGAGACCGGCGGCAAATTCAAAAAGTGAAACACATAGTAAACATACAGTACACTGTAATCTTACAGATTACATTACTGTATGAAATCATTTCACATCCCTTTTGTCCCTAGTGGTTTGCCCAGTGCCCTGCATGCACTTTTATATTATATATGCCATTCTTTCTGCCTGGAAACTTGAGAATGTCCATGACATCCAAAAAGTGTCCCTTTATGTCAAAAGTGGTTTTTGATCAGCTAGAAAACACTGATAGTAAATAAGAATCATTTGCAGAATTGAGTAATACTGAATTTTGGGGAAATTTATCATCAGACACTGAAAGTGACGACAGCGACAATTCTGCAAATGAGCAAATTTCAGTGTTTTTGGTTTGATTGCATTATTGAATAAATTTTATTACTATTATGGTATTATTTTTGATAATTATTTATAGTTATTTATTATATTATAATTTTATGATTTCATGTTTCACACTTTATCATACCTGGGATGTCTACTAGACTCTTGTTTGGACAGATTTAAGTGAGTTATTCCTAAGAATTACAGGCCTACAATATAAAACGCCAAATTTATTTCTATAAATCAGCTTTTTCTGCAATATTAAACTTCAATACAGAAATTTCCACCCCAGTATTTTTTCTGGATGTCTAGATGTCTTCAATCTGATTGCAAATATCATTTAACCCAGTTTGGTGATGAGTTATTCACTTTAAGGTCATCACAGAGGAAAGGGGGCGCTTTACGTCTGGAGGAAAAAAGATTTCATCTCCAAATATGGAAAGGCTTATTCACAGTAAGAGCTTTGAACATGTGGAATAGACTCCCTCAAGAGCTGGTTCTGGCCAGCTCAGTAGCTTGCTTTAAAAAGGGCCTGGATTATTTCCTAAATGTACATACCATAACTAGATACTAACATTTAAAGGTAAAGTTGATCCAGGGAGGGAATATCTGATTGCCTCTCGGGGGGGATCAGGATGGAATTTTTCCCCTGCTGAATCGAATTGGATTGTGCTGTGCTGGGATGGACTTGTGTTTTTTTCAACCTAACTATGTAACTTTCTCTGAGTTTTGGTCATCCTGGACCCATCCTAGCCTATGAGTGGACAGTGAAAGGAGAAGTAGCACAACCATGAGCTCATCCCTCTGTCCCTCTGCTTTCTCTTCCTATCAGCATCCTTCTGCACATAAACTCATTGGCTCATTTTTTGCTTCTTAGGCCCCATTCACATTTGCAAATTGAGCTGCGTGGGATGATATGCAGGAAATTCAGCCGGGTTTCCTCTGCGATTAGCCAAGTAAATCAAATTAGGCGCCGTATCTAAGGACTGGTAAAGCGAAATACATTGCATTTTTGCTTTTGGGTTTAAATATATCCTTTAAGATTACATCATGCAGTACTCCTACATTAAAGTGGTTGTAAACCTCAGACACTAAATGTGAACAAACCTCTATAGTGTGTACTTGTCTCAATTAAGAGCACTAAGTGTCATTTTTGTCCGCTGCTTCATTCCTCTGCTATCAGCATGAATCATTCTGACAAGTTCTCCTGACACCAAGAGAAAAATGGTGACAGGGGAGGGATCTCCAGCTGATTGACAGCCTCAGCTTTGTTCCTGTGAGCTGTGTCGAGGGTGTGTGTCTCTTCCTTCTGATCACTTTAACTCTCCTCTCCCTTTTTCTGAACTCCCAAACTAGCTTTATAAATTCAGCACTTTGAAAGGATGTACGGAAAAGAAGACTGCAGATAAACATGTAAAACTTATGTAGGAAGATGTGTTTAATCCCTGTGTATCACCTGAGGCCAGTCACTTCACTGGGTATATGGAATGGTTTACAACCACATTTACAGTGTATGCACTAGTATCTCCTAGGGAAAATAAATAAAGCAGATCAGTGACAGCAATATATCTTTCCTAATTGACAGTTTAAAAAAACAATATATAAAAATGTATTACTACAATATTGGGACAGCAGCAATGCGATCAATGGATCATGCTGTTAGTGTTTCTATTGATGTGTATATTAATTAGCCGATTGACATTGAAAGACGTTGAAATATGAGGAATCACCAACTGTCCGCCTTTCTATTATTGCTGTCTTGATTTGCAGGTCTAGCTCTAGTCTATTTGAAAATAGAATCATGCTAGATAAATTATCGCACGTCATTTCTGTGATAAAACAAGAGCACGGAGCATTTTTCTGTTGCTCAGAGGTAGACATGTACTAATATTTACCATGTGTGTATGATGTATTAGTAGAATGCCAATTACTGCAGATTCTATCTTTATCAGTTAGAGATTGGGCACATCAGCCCAGGGCAAAGGGGAAGATTGCAAATATCAACCAGATCACGTTTGTGTTAGCACATGAAGGTCGACACTTCTGACACAAAAGACACTAAAAAACTAATCCTCAGGGATAAATGACACATTGCTGACAAACAAAATGTTAAAGTGCCACCCTTTAGGGCTAATCTAAAGGGGTCTGTATGGTGTTTTTTTAATCAGCTCTATTTGATTGAACAAATCAGAGAGCCCGTCATCCTCTCCACCACAAGTGTGGATGCTAAATACTGCAACTTAATCACACAGGATATTTTAATACAAGGTTTCTGCAGACATATATCCAGAATAATATTTTTCTGTTTCAATATTTGTATTGAAGTTTCAAGAGTCATAAGAAGCCATGGTTTGACCACGCAGGGGTGACATCGAATAGGTATGTAAAGAAACAGCAAGTGAACACGTAATTAGTAACATAACTATAAACTGTTACCAGGACCATAGAGGACTAGGCTAAAAATTAGGCATATGTGATAGACTATATTACTACCCTGGAGTACAGCAGTCTATATTGCTAGCCTCCATATCAGAAAGGAAGAGAGGAAGTAGGAAACAGAGAAAAGAGAGAAAAAAGTAAAAGAATACAGAAGAGAAGAAGGGCCCCAAGAGAGGGTAAGTACCACGGATGCGGGACCCGTACAAACCAGGTTTAAAGTCGGCCATAACTAGTCGGGGGCAGGGATGAGAAGGAGTAACTTATCCATGGTTCCCAGATTTTCAAAAATTTTGCATGTGAATCCTTCAATATACTGGACATCTGCTCATCAATCATCAAAGCAGTCATTACGGTTTTCATCTCTTAGAAAGCAACAGAGTCTTCCAGGCCTGGGCAATGGCTCTGTTGGTGGAGATAAAAAAGTATGTGGCCAATTTCTGCTGGGGTACAAAGAGGCCCGGTATAGGGCAATGTACAAGAGCCACCCGGGCATCCTTTCGGAGCCTCATATGAAATAATGTCTGCAGTAGTCCAAAAACCGGGGACCAGAAGGCGATCAAACGTGGGCAAGACCACCACCCACGTAGGACATTCCCACGTTGACCACAATTCCAAAAACATCTGTCACTGCTGCCAGTATAAGCGTGAGCAAAGCCTAGCCAAGACAGAATAATATTTTTATGCATACTGTTAAGGTCAGAGTACATAATCATGTAGCTTTCACCAATATGCACTACTAAAATAGGTTATATTTCCTACATAAGATCACACATCAATAAGGCCTCATGCACACTGGATGTTTTTTTCTGATGCTCCGAGGGGCGTTTGGCATTTTCTTTCTGCCTCTAAACAACACTGTATGCTAAATAATAAAAAACAATAATTGTGCAGCGCTATAAATCCGTGCTACCTTAGTAGAATTTCATGAGCTCAAAATTATAATGTGTAAACCATGCACAAATCATTAATGGACCAATATCACACATTTAAAGTGCTAAATCTATGTCCAAAACCACAATGGGTAAATCAGTATTTGACTAATAAAAAGTGCTAATAGTGCATTTTGCAATCAATAAACATGTGCAAAATATTGCATTATTTTTTTAACGCAATGTATAGAAAATAAATATGTGCAATTCATACAAGTGAAAAATTAAGCAAGCAACAAAAAATATAAGTTCATAAAAAAAAGAGTTCATTATAGTTTTCCTTCAACGGGGACGCTTAAACATAGAGATAGATCCATAGACGAAGACATCATAGAGTGGAGACCCGATATGTGCGTGGAAAAACTTTTGGTGCATATCTCTATCCTCCACCAGCTACATTGGCCGCTCACCTCACTATAGGGTTAAAAAAGCGTGTTCATCCCCTTCCAGGAGTCTGGCAGGCAGCCGGTATGCACTCCCAATGGTATTTCCCTTCCAGGGTAAATCTCCAGTCTTTCCAATACTTGGATCAATAACATACTCTCTGAATACATTTCCAGTACTCCCACAATACATTAGAACATAGAAGAAAAAAACAGGATCTAATGCTCTCCTTTTAAAAGTTTAATATAGCCCCACATAACAATTAAATCACTTACAGGAAACGGCACATCAAGCCGTGCAAGCTGGATACAGCATGTAGGTACTGTACAGAAACACACAGTTCCGATGGCTGTAGGGTGGCGTGCAAGTGCAGGCCCCTCCCCCTAGACGCGTATTGTCACCGACTGGATGTCTTCAGTACTGATTTTTTGTATGGTTTGCACATTATAATTTTGACCTCATGAAATTATACTAAGGTAGCACGGATTTATAGCGCTGCACAATTATTGTTTTTTATTATTTGACATTTAGTGTAGTGAAAGCATGAACCCTATGTCAGCAGCTTTTAGGTAGGATGGATTTATTTGTGCTGATTGTTTTTTCTATATTTAACCCTGTATGCTAGCCTATGTGCCCATGTACGCATTTAGATGAGTTTAGAGACAGATGCATTTAGAGGCAGAAAAAAAGCCCACAGCCAGCGCGTCCAGAAGCAGCAGAGTTTTGGCAGAAAAAATGCTTGATGGGCACGTCTAAACACACCTAATTGCAAGGCACATTTAGTGCTTGAGTGTTAATTAATTTCAGTGGTCCAGAATCCTTTATTATTCTGGTCAATGAAATGAATTAACCCCCAAGTGCTTGACTCATCTAAATGTTGCTAAATGTGTCTAAATACACCATACAAACTTACAAAAGTCAAGCGTTTTTTCTGCCAAAACTCTGCTGCCAGGTGGAAAGAAGTCTAGGAGAGTTAGCAAAATGTCCAGTGTGCATGAGGCCAAAAGATGTAGTTTGAACATCTGTTGTTTTTACACTTCTGCTGCATGTAGTTTCTGCCCTCCAAAGATATGAAAATGTTCCGTAGAAGCCAATGTACTATATGATTGCAAGTGATGGCTAATGTACCACCCTCCTAGGTAGGTGCTAGAATTACATAGATAGATTTAGTGTTGGCTCACTATGATTTGTTGAGCTATGTTTTTGATAGGTAAATTTAGGCCCCTTTCACATGGGCACCTCCGTTTGACAGACTCCACTTGTTCAGTGGGGGATCGCTCCAGTGATCCCCGCTGAGCAGGCAGATGACAGGTACATCTCCATTCACTGTGCAGAGCAGAGACGGGCCCAGTCCCACTCTCCTCTACAGAGAGATCGGGTGAAAACAGACCACCTGTCTGTTTTTTTCTGATTATATCCAATCCGATTCACCAGACGGATGAAAAATAGGACTACCATCCATCTAGATTTGGCAGAGAGGATCGGATAGCAGCAGATCTCAGCGGACATGTCACCGCTGACATCTGCCGCTCCATAGGCGAGAGTGCAATGTCCAATCAGGTTCACCTGAAAAACTGATAGGTGGATCTGATCGGACAGTCTGCTTAAAAGGGGCCCTTGTTCCTCACTGTGATTAGTGCATCTGTGTTTGATTAGTTAGGTCTGCTCAGTGTGCTGCTAGTCTGATAGCTCCCTCTGTTTCCAGAGAGCTTGAGTAGTTTTTGGGTCCTAGGTCTGGAGCTATGCAGATGGCAGCATGAATATTGATGCAGACCCAGCCAATCAAAGGGAGCTGACCCTGAAGGCATGCTAGGAGACTTTATATATTTTGTGAGCATGCTGGATTCTGGGTCTTTCCCTGGAGAGAATCCATTCAGCCTGGAGGGCTTGCTGCCCTCCAGGGCAATTGCTGCCATGTGCCTGCTGATTGTGAGGCCTCAGATGGGGTACCTAAGGGCCTAGATGCTGGGATCCTAAAGAGGGTTGATTGAGGGCTGTCTGCTGAAGATCTGGTCTGGTATCACTGGAGAAAGGTGTCGCTTGAAAGTTGGAAGGAGGCAACCAGCTGTCCTTGGGCCTTGTGTGAATACAGATGGTTCTGAGAGATCTTAGAGACTTTTGGGCTGCTGCCACTCCTCTTGTGCTAGAGAGTCATCTGTGGGTCTGTTAAAAGGGACAACGTGTGATGTCCTGAAGAGCTGAGTCATCTAGTTCTCTGCAATGGGAATCTGCTCTTTTGGCTCTAAGAAAGCAGTTTGCAGTTACTTACTACTACTATCTCAAAGCTAAAGCGCACTGTTTGTTGCAAGCACAGACTTTATTACAGTTTTTGCAGGAAAAAATACTTAATCCTCAAGTTGTACATAGTTTCTATTCTTTTGGAGTATCCCACTCCATTCCCTCAACCCTATCCAAGTTCTTAAAAAATAAAAACAACAGCCCTAGACTGGTCATCGGAGAAATGTGTGAGACAGCCCGTGTGTCTGGCTGTGGGGCAAAGCTTTTGGGGAGACCTGGACAGTATTCCTGTGGCACCAACGGAAGTAGCGCTACACTAATAAGCCTGAAGTACATATATCCAGCATGCATGTGTCTGTATAGGTTCTAGGGAGCACATTGGTTTATACAACCACTAGGTGGTATTTTAGACACATCCAAATTAGTAAAACTATATAGCCAACATTATTACAGTTGTGTCAAAGCTTAAACTCCCATGGGGGTACACTATACCATGAGGGCACATTATAACATAAGCCCCTCCAGCCCCTCTATGGTGAATCACTTTTTCAGTGGGCAGTAGACAGGTGACTGGGAAGGGATATGTTGTTTCCTGTTTTAATCTTAAAAAGGCTGAACCATTGCACTGAATTTAAATGGGTTGTGTTTGGCAGAAGTATTGTCCACCAAACATAACATAAAGTTTCATTTTTGCAATGTCCACAATGCATGACAGCAATGGCCTGTGTTCAGCCCTGAGCGGCTGCATGCCTATCATTAGGTGGTCAGGGTGCACTAAAACTGCAGCACAACTGCCTGCTTTTACCGCCCCCTGGCTGCCCATGTGAACAATCCAGACACATGGTATACACTGCTCGGGCAATTAGGAAAATGATTGCCAGCTGTGGGTGCTCACCCCGGTTCGCCACCATGGATACAAATGAAGGAAGAAAGGAGATGGTGGCACACCACAGACAAAGTCGAATTCTTGAAAGTTGTTTTTGTGTCACCAAGCCAGGCATGAACACAAGACAGGTTGACGCATTTCACACAAATCACTTGTGCTTACTCATGCCTGTTATCAGTAAGCACAAGTGATTTATGTGAAATACGTCAACCTGTTGTGTGTTCATGCCTGTCTGGGTGACAAATAAACATCTTTCAAGAATTTTACTTTGTCTGTTGTGTGCCACCATTTCCTTTATTCCTTCATTTGCTCATGTGAACAGGCCTTAAAGTATAACCAAAGGCAAAACTTTTTCTTTTATTTTGGATAGAGTGGAGAGGGATTAGAACACTTGTCAGTTTCTATTGCTATTTGTGCCCCGGTTAGGGAGATTTCCCCTCTATATTTGTCCTGGTTACTATTAGCATTGAAAGTGAAAGTAAAGAGAATCTCACATTTTCGGTTGTCCTCAGAAAAGTAATAGAGGGAGATCTTCCAATGTGGACAATAGTTCTGGTGATTTGGGGGTCCCCAAGAGATCCCATAAGTTGAAGGGATTTCCCCTCACTTCCTGTTTTGGCTATGGGACAGGAGATGAGGGAAAATCTCCCCAATGGGGCAGGGATGGCAAAAAATAAACCAACAGGGGTTACAACCCTCCCTTACTCTATCCAAAATGCAAAATAAAAAAATGCCTATAATTCTTTAAGATAAATTAGAGAAAACATATGCGCTGCCACTACTGACTTCTCTTTTTGCAAGGGCCTGGTGCTTGGTTATCAAGCTGATATAGAAGGGTTCATTTACTAAATGATATGAGGCTTTTAATTTAGCAAATTGAATACTATTAAATAAGATAAACATGTATTCACTTTAAATAGCCAAGCAGGAGCAAAGGAAATGAAGAAAACAGCATTTTTGTTAGTACATATTTGATTTGAGTAAACACAGTTTCATATAGTCTCTATTTCTTAAGGGTTCAAATACCCTGTCATTACGTGCATTAGTGTATTGAAGTGTTGTAGTGTGCCCTGTTGAAAAAAATGGTGCATGGCTATTCTTTTGGATGTTTTGGTGCAATGTCAGCCCATTCATTTAAACAAAGCTCCCAACTGTCCCTGATTTTGAGGGACTGTCCCTGATTTGGAACAAAGTCCACCTGACCCTTTTCCTTCTCATTTGTTCTTTATTTTGGTCTGATCTATATAGTTCTATACAAAATGCACTATTTATCTTTCAAAACTTGTTTCACAGTGCTAAACTTTTAATCCAATTTCTAAATTGTTGCATTTGATGCAACCTCAAAAGCCAGTATAAAGGAATAGTAGTGGGTTAAAAAAAGCACTTGTGTGTTTAACTCATTTTTATTTTTAGTATAATTCTCCTTTAAGGGATGTGGCAGGGGGTGTGTTCTATGACTACATACTTTTGCTAATATGTGTCCCTCGTTCCCAATTCGAAAAGTTGGGGAGGTATGATTTAAATAGACGATAGATCGGTAGTAAACCACTGTGTGTGTTTTTTTTTTTTTTTTTGCAACCTGCAAGGTAAAGCCTTAATGTGCATTGCATACTAGCACATTATGTGAAACTTACCTGAAAACTAAGGCCTTCAGTGCCGTTTTCACTGCTGACAGAGCTTCCATCTTCACCCAGTCTTCCTTCCAGGTTTGTGGACTCCAGCTGTATGAGTGGCCGGAGCCGTGAATATGTCCCTTTCACACATGCATGTGGGAGCAGCCACTTACAGCACAGGACTCGGGTGGCCGTTCCTTCAGAGCGCATGCACCAGTGACATCACCGGCTGCATGTACAGTAAATATCTATGTATATTTACAGTACCTAATGGTAAGCCTTATTATAGGTTTACCTACTGTATAGGTAAATGTCAGAGATGGGAGTTTACTCCAACTTTAAGACAGCGTATGTTCATGCCTGCAGGAATGCATGATTAACACAATCCACCAGGATGCCAAGATGTGAATGGGCCTTAAGTAAATCAACCCCTGACTCCTAACTTTCAGGCTTTTTGACAACTTCCATTGGCTTTGTGTTTGTTCTGGGTTTATGAAGGGCAGACACCAGACACAAACATGCAACTAGCATTTTCAAAGAAGGGACGCATTTGCAACCCCCATATTCCTCAAATGAAACATGTCCTTTAAAACAGACCAAAGTACCAGGATGAAGGGAAGACTTATAAGATCATAGCGTATTCCTTCCAATCATAAGGACAAGAGAATACTTCATCAAGTGGTACTAACATGCCACAGTCTAGGATTACTAACATAGTGTCATCAGTTTTAGGTGTATAGTTAATCACAAAGATAAACCGGTAATTTTCTTGTTTCCACTTATCCTCACTTATGTGAGTGATAAATGTATGTTTCAATATTGGAAAGGTAGAACAGTAGAAATAAAAGGAAATATGCCCTGTTTTTTAATATAACAAAATACTATTAGTTTTTACATTTTCAGCAACGTTGCTGTAGCAAACAGAAACAAACAATAATGAAATCAGCAAACAGCTGAATGCATATAGATAGATAGAACCTTGCAAATGATTAGTGTGTAGGAGGAAGATTCAAAACAATACACTTCAGATATTAATTTATAATCTAGAACAGTAGAAATGAAGGAAATATACCCTGTTTTTCAATATAACCAAATACTATTAGTTTTTTAAGTTTTCAGCAATTCTGCCATAGCACACAAAAACAAACAATAATGAAATCAGCAAACAGTTGAATGCATATAGATATATAGAACATTGCAAATGACTAGTGTGTAGGAGCAGGATTCAAAACAATACACTCCAGAAATGAATCTATGATATATTCTTATGATTGTAGGCATACATGCATGTTCTGTAACTGGTTTAATGCTTTTATTTCTGATTGCTTGATTATCTATCTCTATGTATTTTAAAGTCAAATGCTGTAACAGCACACTATTGTATATAGTGTACTGTATGTAGCTGGCAGTACAGTATATTACAACACAAAGCACAAAACACAAAACATCATCATCACAGTGGTGTAGTGGATAGCATGTTCGCCTGGCAGTAAAAGGGTAGCTGGTGCGAATCCCAACCACGACACTACCTGCCTGGAGTTTGCATGTTCTCCCTGTTCCTGCGTGGGTTTCCTCCGGATACTCTGGTTTCCTCCCACGCTCCAAAAACATGCTGGTAGGTAAATTAGATCCTGTCTAAATTGGCCCTAGTGTATGTATGAATGTGAGTTAGGGACCTTAGATTGTAAGCTCCTTGAGGGTAGGGACTGATCTAAATGTACAATATATACACTGTGTGCAGAATTATTAGGCAAATGAGTATTTTGACCACATCATTCTCTTTATGCATGTTGTCTTACTCCAAGCTGTATAGGCTCGAAAGCCTACTACCAAGTGTGTCACATATATAACATGTAAATCTAGTCAGGGATGGGAGTTCCTCGAATGTTAGATTCCAGGGATTGAGTGTAAGTATGTATGTGATCCCGGTTAAATCTGTCCTAGATTAAATGGATGGTCGTACAAAAACCTCGCACCCTCCTTTGGTCTCATAGGCCTCCTTTGGGTGCGTCCTTGTCCCTCTTGTACGTTTGAGGTCCGTCCATCACAGCACCAACCCTAAGCGTGGTCGATGGGAAAATGACGGTCCGCTTGTACGATAGGTGATGTGGTGACACTACTACTACAAAACACAAAACAC
>BLSH010115227.1:355595-370657 GCA_018402905.1 Glandirana rugosa
GAACAGTGTCTGGGAGGCTGTGGTTGCTGCTGCACGCAATGTTGATGGTGAACAGATCAAAACACTGACAGAATCCATGGATGGCAGGCTTTTGAGTGTCCTTGCAAAGAAAGGTGGCTATATTGGTCACTGATTTGTTTTTGTTTTGTTTTTGAATGTCAAAAATGTATATTTGTGAATTTTGAGATGTTATATTGGTTTCACTGCTGAAAATAAATAATTGAAATGGGTATATATTTGTTTTTTGTTAAGTTGCCTAATAATTATGCACAGTAATAGTCACCTGCACACACAGATATCCTCCTAAAATAGCTACAACTAAAAACAAACTAAAAACTACTTCCAAAAATATTCAGCTTTGATATTAATGAGTTTTTGGAATCATTGAGAACATGGTTGTTGTTCAATAATAAAATTATTCCTCAAAAATACAACTTGCCTAATAATTCTGCACTCCCTGTATGTAAAGCTCTGCATAAATTGGCACCGCTATATAAGTACCTGAAATAAATAAAAAAAAAAAAGTTTTGTTCATTTTTAAATCCCAGCTCCAAAGTCTGCATTTCTTAGAGGCAAATTATAAGCACTTCCACTTTTCCCAATAAAAGCCATATCTAATCCCTTGTCTAGTTTAGTTTAGGTTTGAAACATTGAAAAGCATAAAAAACCTTTCTAGGTAATCAAGCCATTAGTCTACATAATTAAAGTCTATCCTAATGCATTACTTATAAACAGAAAAAAAATCAACAGTCTTATGTCTGTTTCCTTGTATTTTGATATATTGCACGCACAACAGTTTACAAAGACTCTTCATGAAATGTTTTAATTAGAATTACAAATGTACTCCAGAACAATTCAGAAGCAGCAAGCAGATGCGTAATCTAAAAAGGCATAAATTGTCTTGTTTATCAATTAATAACATTTCTCTGATTATTTATAGTACAGGGTGGTTAAATAACGATGGCAAGCATGATTAAATAAGCAGTTTTTAAAGGGCATTTAATGTACTGTAGCTAATTAAAACACCCGTGTTTTGTTGCTAAGTTAAGTATTTTTGCAGGATGTAAAATTTTATAAGTCTGCATTAAGATCCTACAGGGTAGGCTTTTGCTTTTAACTTTTTCTCTCTGTGAGAACTCTGAGGATGTTCAAAGTCACAAAAACTGCAAAACCATTACATTTTACAGAATCAACAAGCCAGAAGAAGCATATTTCCATGTGTTGCCGCATGAATGCAAAAGACTACGGCAGATTGCTTGCCCACTGATACTTCTCACCCAGCTCAGGTCATTCTCATTCTCGAAATTACTGCCAGCTGAACTTTGAACTTATTCTGATCACTGTCATCGACAGTTCACTGTAATAAAGAATTCAAACATGTATTTATCATTAGCATAATATCATATATAGTGAATGATATTAATGAAAGTGCAGAGAGATCACACGCAAGAGGTGTAAAGTCTTTGTGCTCCTTCAATTTTTATGTGGGCTAAGGCATGCTTCCTTATGAAAATGTCAACATTAAGAAAACCTCAAGGCATAACTGCAAAGGTTGTGATGGGTGTAGTACCATCATATTTTAATACTGAAAATACTGGGAAGTGTGTAGTGTAGCAGAAATTGGAAATTCCATGCGGCAACTATAGCTTTCTTAATGGAGCTCAGCAACCAGTCAGGGTAGTAATAATTGAACTGCCACCAGTACTGGGACAGGTTCATCCAGCGCCCAGGGCAAGAATGCGGAGCTGTGCCCCCTCACCCACTGCTAATGCAAGACACAGAATGGATGTAACGTCCTGCACCTATTCTCTGCCCTCTTTGCTCTGACTTTCCATGGTCATCATAGAGTGTGCACTGTATGTGCATGGTTAGTCACTAGCTTTCTAGCAGTTAGGGGTTAAGAGTTAAAGGTAATTGCTCATGCACAGTGAGTTTTTTGTGTTATCTGGGTGTATGGAGTGGAAAGTTGGCATGTTGGAGTATGTTGGAGTATGGTGTGACAACAGATCCGGAGAGCTCAGTGAGGGGGCACCCCTTCTCTACCACAACACTCTGGGCAGCTTCCCCTCTTGCCCACCCCTTGACTGAGCCCTGACTGCTACTAATGGCTTATGCTTTAAGGTGCATGATACCGGGCTGTCATTGCTTCTGTATTTCAGAACTTTAAAAGTCATACATTCTTAAAAATGTGCCTAACAGCTATTCAAATACTTCATCATCAGCTATAAGCATGTTCCAGGTTAGTAACCAGTAAGACCTTGTATTGAGTAGGGGTTTTCTTTCTAAATAGCTGTTAGAGAGTAGCAGCAGGTTGTGATCCTATCAAACGGCAACCCTGCCCATGTCAATATAGGACATCTTAGGGAAGTAGGTCTGAAATATAAATAGTTATGGTGGGAGTGCCCCTGAGGTCATTGTCATGGGAAAAGTCTGAAAAACCAAGTCCTGGGAGGCAGGACTCTGGCAAGTCCCCCTCCTTCTCCACACACACACACACTCCCTCCTGAAAGGTATGGGCTCCTCAACTCAGTTCTCCTCTTACTTATGTTCTCTATATCATTTGCAACCTTAATGAATGTACCATCATCTTTGGGATGACTCAAAGGATTTAATTAACTGCATTTAGTAAATAGTTAAAAGGCTTTCATTGCAGGAACTCCTCATTCTCCTAACCCTGAAATGGGGACATCCTATGGAAATGGATGATGCTAGGTGAGGCTGCTGTTGGTGTCCATTGACGTAAAACCTGAATCAAAGCATGGTTCAGACTACCAGGAGGATGCAGGTTAGGCCAGGACCTATGTCTCCCAGGGTAAACTTGTGTGTTGATAGATTCCCTTTAAAGAGGTGTTCTCTGACTAATTTCTTTCTTCCTAAACAAAGCTTTGATTTTTACATACCCTAAAGATGGTAGATCACAGATATCCTCCAATATTTTCAAAGGGATATCTCTGTAACCACCCCAGCTTAAACTGGCAAGCTTGGGTTCTCTTGAAACAGCAAAGTAAGAAGATTGTGCATAGGAACTTTCACCAAAATAAAAAGTAAAAGGTAATCTGTTAATTAATGGTAATGAAAAAACTTGGTAGAACAGAGCGGAGTTTGATGCTGTGCTGAGTTTTTATCCCTGTCTTTGTCCTGAACGGAAACCTTTCCCTTGCATTCTTTTTTCAATGACATTAGGTCCCGAGACAGGAAACGAGGGACTGTCACCTCAACAAGGACAGTAATCAAAACTTGAGGGAGATTCTAATCCTCTCCACTCTATTAAAACAAACATAAACATTGGCTGCAATTAAACTTTTACCACTTAATCCCCGGAAGGATTTACCCACTTCCTGACCAGGCCATTTTTGCGATACGGCATTGCGTCGCTTTAACTGACAATTTCGCGGTCATGCGACGTTGTACCAAAACAAAATTAATGTCCTTTTTTTCCCGCAAATAGAGCTTTCTTTCAATGGTATTTTATTACCTCTATATGTATGAATGTGAGTTAGAGACATTAGAATGTAAGCTCCTTGAGGGTAGGGAATGATGTGAATGTAAATATATATGTAAAACACTGCGTAAATTGACAGTGCTATATAAGTACCTGAAATAAATAAATAAATAATAAAACCTCTGCGGCTTTAGTTTTTGCTCTATAAACAAAAAAGAGTGACAGCTTTGAAAAAAACAATATTTTTTACTTTTTGCTATAATATAAGTCCAAAAACAAATGGAAAAAAAAATCTTCCTGAGTTTAGGCCAATATGTATTCTTCTACATATTTTTGGTAAAAAATATCCCAATTAGCGTATATTGATTGGTTTGCACAAAAGTTATCGTGTCTACAAAATAGGAGATAGATTTATGCCATTTTTATTATTTTTTGTTTACTAGTAATGACAGTGATCTGCAATTTTTAGTGGGACTGTGACATTACGGTGGACAGATCGGATACTTTTGACACTTTTTTGGGATCAGTGACATTTATACAGCGATAGGTGCTATAAAAATGCACTGGTTACTGTATAAATGTCACTGGCAGGGAAGGGGTTTACACTAGTGGTGTTCAAGGGGTTAAATGTGTTCCCTGGAAGGTGTTTATAACTGTATAGGAGTTGATCTGACTGGCGGAGGAGAGAGATCGCTGTTCCTAATCCCTGGGAACAGATGATCTCTCTCTACTCCCCTGACAGAACGGGGGTCTGCTTTGTTTACACTGGCAGATCCCCGTTCTGCCTCTCTCTCTGGATCGATCGTGGGTGGCCGGTAGACATTGAGTCAGCCGGACCCGCTGGTTGGCTCCCCCGCTAGCGCATGGGCGTGTGCGCGCCCACAAATCACCTGGTACGCGCCCGATGTACACCATCAGTGATTTGAGCAGCCCTGCCAACCTGCCCCAGTATCATGACGACGGCTGGTTGGCAAGCGGTTAAAGCAAATATTGTACACTTATGCGTTTCCAAATTTAACTATGGCATTCAAGGCTGATCTGCATGCACATGAAGAATAATATGTGATCAACAAACAAATAATTTGAAAGTAAGCCTATAAATGGCTCTTTGGTTGGTTTCCACATATCATTCTTTTACCATAAGACTACTTTATTTACCATGATTGTTTTCTAGTAGCCGAGAAGAAAAAATAATGTGCTTTATCTGGAGTGAATCTTAGCTGACATAACAATTTTAGCAGCAATACTACTTAAAGTGAATGTAATCCTTAGCAATAAACCTCACTCATTTGGTCCCTTTTGGTCTGTTAAATACATTGGAAGTCATTTGTTATATCTGTATGGCACATTAAAAAAATACCTATTGATCTTATCAGAAAACTTGTGGGTTCATAACCTCCTTCACAATCTACATGTGCTGTTCTGTTATCAGTTAAATTGGTCTCAGCTATCTTTGAAGACTACAGAACCACAGCTCTCTATACTCTTCCAAAATGAGAGCGATGAGGATTCATAGTTCTATCTTGTTTTAGTTGTCCTGATACAGAAGTGTGAGCTTGTGCGGTTCTTCTAGGACTGCTAAGTGTCACTGGAAGAATCACCAGGTGAAATTAAGGAGAAAAAAAGTTTGAAAAAAGAAAATAATTGTAGGCACTGCATCCAAGGACCAGTAAGCTGAAATAAAATTCATTTTTTTAAATACAAAAAATAAAAAAAAGGCACAAGTATATACATAAATCTCATTTATGTGATGAGATAAGGCATACATTAGTTGAAATAAGTTTTAGGAGAAAATGATGGTACTTTAAAAGTTGAACCTTGAAATAATTGTATGGTGCTCAATTCAACACTTCCTATCATCAAATCATATAGAAATACTTATCATTCAAATAAACAGGCCTTCTTTGGAACCCATTCTCTGTGCCTTCAAGTGCTATGCTTAGTAAAGGAGTGTCTTAGCATTCACCATAGGCACAATTCCCTGAACAGTATGTATTATATAGTATAATATAATATTTTATCATGACATTTCATTTACGGGGAATTTAATGGGGAACTTTACAGTTGACATTTTCCATGGAAATTATGTGACATTGCCAATACAATACAATTTATAGTCTACTCATGGTGTACATTTAATGACAAATACGTCAACTATGTAAGATGAATTTGCTTTAAACTGTGAATATTGCAATAAGGCTTATGACACATGGGATGTACTATCTGACTAGTGTAGTCAATATGACATGTCTAATCAAAGACATTTGAAATAGATGACTTAATCCAAACCTTTTAAAAATGTGCAGATATCCATAATAACCTTTTTCAAAATGTGCAAATGTCAAAAATCACAGAAATGTCATGTGTGAACTTTTCCTTTATCCACCATCTTATTCATTAATGTATGATGTACATACATGCACTCTCAATATTTCATGAACTGGCAGATTTCAATCTCCAGGAACACTAATATTGTCCCTAAACCAGCAATAACTGTATGTGTAAACACCAGAGATTGGAATTTATCTGTGCGAGGGAAGATGGGAGCCTGTCTATGTGACAGGAATGTAAACAACATCTACACCAAAAAAAGTGATCCAAAAATTAAAGCAACCCCCACATTAACAAAAAAAATAAAAGATAAAATAAACTTAAATACCTGTGCCACATTAAACTGTCTAATCTGTTGGTGTCTCTAATATTGCATCATTGGCACAGTCTCTATCAAGGGCAGTGTCTAACATGGAAACATCTCTAATATAGCAACATCTATAACAGGGAACACCTATCTAACATGGTAAAGACTCTCCTCCACAACAGTATTTCAAACCTAACATCAGCTCTAATATAGAAGTATCTATCATGAAATTGTCTCTGATCTCTAACATGGCAGCCTCTCTGACAGCATGGCAATATCTATAGTAACATGGCAGTCTCTGGTAACATGATGTAGTCTCCAGCATGGCAGTCTCTTTGGTGGCATAAAGGTTGATGTGCTCAAAGGCAAATAGACTGTTCAAGGGATTTTTTCCCAGAGCCTTGTGAATTAGGTGAAGTTTTGCTGACTTAAATCATCCAATCATGTGCAAATTTTTTTTTTTATACATTTTCCTTGCACATGATTAGGTATTTTTGCAAAGTGAAATACTATATCCTTGACGAAGAGGGAATTTCTATGTCCACTATAAAGGGTTGGCTTCTTTATGGATTTTTTATAAAAATCATCATTGGTGCTGTTCTGTTTCTTATATATTTTTTAACCCCAAGTACTCTTAGTGATTAGGTTTCTAAACATTTTTTTACAGTATTTTTTGTACCCAAGGGTAGACAATAGAGCTATGTAGAGCTAGCTATATAGTTGGACAAAATGCCCACCTTCCTCCACGGCCATTCAAAAATGTACCTAGCAAGGAGGTGGCTGTATTGATAAGCTAGCAGTTATCTCCATCTCCAAGCACTTGCCCAAGATAAGCACCAGCAAAAAGAATGTGTGGAGGCATATCAGCCTTTCATCCTTCTGCATTCCTTTTGCCAGTTGTCAGGATCCAGATCTGAACCTGCAACCTCTGTAGTGTTTGGCTTTGGCTCTTGCTGTGCTGCTCTGAAATGCTGGACAGCTCCCTGTCTGGTCCCGTGGACGGTCTTGCTTCATACCTTGTCTCTGTTGAACCTTGAGCTTTTTGCTCCTCACATGAGCTTCCTATTTAAGCCATGTCCTTGACCTTCCTATTTTCCAGCGTATTTTACTCTCTCCAGGCATTATGTTGGTTCTTGCGTCCCTGCTACTGTCCTTACCTTCAAGATAGCTGCTAGCTATCAATGCAGCTATTCCTTGCTACCTGCATTATGGTCATAGAAAGAAGGCGGGCACCCTGTCTGACCATGTAGCCAGCCTTACAAAGCACATAAGAAGATGGGACAAAGTACTGCATGTGCTTTGTCTCCTGGGGAACAGAACACCAAAATAAAAATATATATTAGACTTTAATGCTTTGGAGTTTTTGTACTGTGAATATACAATAATTTGAGAACCAGTGCTACTAAATCTCCTTACCAGAGCTTTTATCACTCTACCTTCCTAGCAGTTAAGCTATAATACTAGGTCACCTGCCTGCCCCAAAACTATGATTGGGAAGTGAAAAAGCAGCAACAACTCTCTCCTCTGCTCACTTTGCTTTCTTTTTTGATCAGCATATTCCTTATCAGCACATGTGCATCTCATACACCTTATTGGCTCCAAGGACTGCCTCTCTGCCTGCCAGTCTATGCTGTTGTACAGGGGATTACAAAAGACAGATACCAAGTCAAATCAAGCTGAAAACATTAGTTCCATTTAAAATCTCATTCAATTGTTATTGGATAATTAAGTGCATTAATTGGTGGTTTTTCATACCTGCCTGAAGTTCAGATTTAACGCTAGACTAACTTAAAAAAAAACAACATTAGAGATTGGTTGGCTGTGCAGGCACAATCCAAACAACAAAATATCTCTCTTCTAAAAGATCTTTCCAAGAAAACACATTTAGATGGCCTGAGCAGGCATGTTTGTTGCACTAGAGGAGAAAAGGGAGAACACAAAGTCATCCCAAATGTCAGCTTATTATAGGAAAACACATTAGCAAATGAACATGGCCTATCACTACTTTACTTAATATCAAGAAAACAGGATGCTTGTGATAGTTCTGTGGCATCCCATGGCTCATTTTATGCAGTTTTCATATTTAGATTATAAACTTGGACAAGCAGAAACACTTACATAAAAAGCTCCCCTAATGTATAGTATGAAAAATAATAGCACCGCATAAGAAGAACAATATTTATACAGCTGTGGATAGTAAAGATACTAAAGGACTTTTCTGGCCTTAGAAAAAAGTACTTAAAGGAATGGAAGTGCCGCACTATGAAAAAAGATTGAGGAACTGTTGCTGTACCTAAGATACAATGTGATTAAAGCCTGCAACAATACTCTATAGCGGCGGAAGTGTTATTTCTAGCAACCTCTCGAAACAAAAGACTGAACAGCTGATGAACAAAAGAATTGGGTAAACTCGCCATGGCATGAATGTTGTCAAATGGAAATGTTGTGTGAAAATAACTTTAATGAATGGTTGGGGTTTTTTCAAAATGATTGGACCTTCACATCATCTCAAATTCCCAAAAAAGTTCTGCATTATTCTTTGTCACAATTATCATAATCTCTAAGACTGTATTTGACTTCGTCATTTCCCATATGTTTACCAGATCATGGTTTGACTGTAACAGTACTACTTTTGGCTAATAGATTATGTGTGAGCCTACAGTAAAGCTGTCTTAACTTTTAAGAAAGAAGTTAGACTATGGAGTAATTTTACAGCATCCCTCTGTGTGAAGTTTTTTTTTTAATAAACTGCCCCAGTATTTTCACATTTATATTTTTCTGATATGCAAAAGGTGTTTAGGTCAAACAAACCATGCAGATGTTAGTGATACCTTGAATAATCAGCCCAATGCTACCACATGGGCAATGTCAAGTGTAGAGCTTTAAGAGAACTGCAAGTTGAGAAGAGTTGCATTTGAAAACAAATGCAGTTGAATTCACAAATATTTCAGGATTTTAACTCATGCTTTGTAATAACATAACTTTTATCCCCTAGCTAAAACAACTAATCTCCCGTATACATCAAATAGTTTTGTCTTGAGTTTGACAGTGACACCTGACAAGGATCAAATTGTTAAAAAGCGTTTGAAGAATATTTAGTGGCATTGCTCAGTTGGGTACACCATAACTTTTCATAGTTCATAGTTCAAATGACTGACATTTTGAAACATGAACTTTTATGTTGATAAGGATCTCTGTCATGCGCTTAAACCTTCACCCACTAAAAGCTTTGCTTTACCTAATGGGGGTGTATTTAACCACTTCAATACTATGCACTTAGGACACTTTACTACCAGACCAATTTTCAGCTTTCAGTGCTGTTGCGCTTTGAATGAGAATTGCGCGGCCGTGCGACTTTGTACCCAAACAAATTTTTTATCATTTTGTTCCCACAGCTTTCTTTTGGTGGCATTTAATCACCCCTGCGTTTTTTATTTTTTGCGCTACAAATAAAAAAAGACTGAAAATTTTGAAAAAAAAATTCTCTGTTTCTGCCACAAAACTTTGTAAACAAGTAAATTTTCTCCATCACTGATGGGCACTGATGAGGCTACACTGACAGGCACTGATGAGGCAGTACTGATTGGCACTGATGAGGCGGCACTGATGAGGTGGCACATGATGAGGCACTTATATGCAACAATGATGAGCTCTGTTAAGCGGCACTGATAAGCAGCACTGACAGACACTGATAGGTGGCACTGATATGCAGCACTGATGGGTACTGATAATCAGCACTGACAGACACTGATAAGCAGCACTGATGGACACTCATATACGACACTGATTGGTACTCATAGGCGGCACTGGGCATTGATAGGTGGCACTGATAGGTGGGCACTGGTAGGTAGCACTGGTGGGCACTGATATGTGGCACTGGTATGCACTTATAGGGGCACTGGTAAACACTGATAGGGGCACTGGTGGGCAGATGCACTGATAGTGGCCCATTCCCTGGTGGTCTAGGGTGGCACCTGAAGGTGGCACTGAGTGCCATCCATATTGGGCACTGTGCCCCTTACCTGGTGATTTACGGTGGTCTCCCTGGTGGTCTAGATTGGCTCCCTGGTGGTCCCTGGGCAGGCTCCCTGGTGGTCTAGTGTGGCGATCCTAGGGGGGGCTGTGCTAATAAACCATTAGCACAAACCCCTTCCTTCAGGAGAGCAGCCGATTGGCTCTCCTCTACTCAGGTCTGCAGACCCAAGTACAGGAAAAGCCGATAAACGGCTTTCCTGTGTTACACTGTGACCAGCCGTGACCAGCCGTGCTTTACTGAGATTGGTAATGCGGGGGGTTAGGATAACTAAACCACTTCCCGGCCGTCATTCTGCATAGGGCAGTCGGGGAGTGGTGAAACATTGTATCTAAACTTCATAAGCTCTATAAATGCATGTATGACAAAAGTACTTTACAGCCAAAGCCCCCAACCCTTTATGAAAAGTGTCTATCCTGAATTGAATGAGCAATCTACCCAAAAGCAATATGTTTAGCTATGGGATGAAATGGGATAATTCCTGGCTCAGTTCCTAATTCCAATGCCACAAAAGGGGAAATTAGGGCATAAGAAGTTCACCAAAAAAGGTCTGAAGTGAGAACAAATGCAGTGTAACCCAAAGATGCACTTTATTAAAAATATAATGACATATCAAAGCTGAGAAATAAATCTCCGCCTTACACTATTAAAATAATGACAAAGTTGTCATATAAAACAGTCTGGACTCCCAGCCACACGTCCAAGCAGACAGCACTCAACCATAAGTATTAAACACAGTACAGTGATCGGCCATGTAGAGATGGTGGTACACAAGTTTGGGCACCACAGGGATTTAACCCTTATTAATTCTCACAAAGATATACCCCAATAGCGAGTTAGAAATTATACATAAACATTGTATGCAGAACTGATTATCAACCCTAGGGTACATATACCCAGATCATCAAATAAAGTACCATAAGGTGCTTCAAATATACCCTGGGTAAGGTGCCTATAAAATAAACCCCCAGGACCATCAGCAAAAATCCTGTATCCCAGATAAGGAAGTAATCCTTTATAGACAAGCAAGCATAAGTGTAAGGCCGCTCCTAGTTTGATATGATAGCGAGAGCCTCTAAGCGGGATAATGGCAAGCGAGCAGGCACACATCAGAGCCAGATGGTAAAGCTGTCAATTCCTTCAGAAAATGATTCATACTGGTACAAAAAGGACATTCCTATTCCTCTTGCTCACCTTTTATAATGCATCAAAAGTCCAACAGGGAGATTGAAACCGCCTTGTACGTGCTACAGCATATGTGAAGACCTACGTACCATACTGTGGTTCCCCAATAGAACCCCATCTGGATGGACTGACCGTTTGAGAAATTTTCCTAATTTTTATCACATAATAATGACTGTCAGCTAATCATTTTTTTGTGAATAGCTGAACTGCTTCTACTCATGAAGCAGTACAGGTATCACTGTTCCTCTCACTGCATACAGTATAAATGGGACTACTCTCTTTCTCAGCCAGGCTTCTACTTCATGTCTGGTTTATGCAACTTACCTTTAGGGAAACCTAATTTCGGGCAAATAAGGATGAATTCCGAAGCAAGCAATAGTTTAAAAACGTAGAAAGGTATATATTCAAAAATATGTTTAAACTGATTCACATAATTGAGTTATTGACACTTCAAAGAAAATGTATACTATGTTTGAATATAACACTTTAAAAGGTTAATATAAATGGCCTGTCCATTTTTTTTCTTTTAAATATGAAAAGTCAGACTTACAAGTTTTATTTTTATGTAATTTTTGTTTTACTGCCTGGACCCACAACACAGTGTCAGAATGTCCCAAATGACAAATAAACTGGTATAAATAGATTAGGTTGCATAATCTTTTAATTATACGCGTTCTGACATTCTATAAGTTCTAAAAAAATGCAAGAAATTCTGCGTCCTGATGCCAGATAAACACATATTTACTACTTAACTTTCTGAAATATACGTTAAAAATATTGGTACACACTTACCAAACAGCATGAGGCCATCTGCATAGCCACTATGTAAGTGAATCAAGGTGTGAGATAACTTTACTGACTTATTGATTTGGATTGTCCTGCAATCTTTTGGGATGCTGTAGATCATTCTGCCAATGTAATTTATTATATAGTTGGGTAGTGCTTTTCATTATACTTATCACAAGCATGTTTTCTGTCAAGTGTTTAATCATTACAGAATATACACATTCCTAGAAGTTATAATATATTCTACGACCAGATGCCAGATGAACATAGATTTATTACTTAACTTTCCAAAATATACTTTAGGAAATATAAAAAATACAACTTTCCGAAATATAACAAATGCCAGTGAACATTTACCAAACAGCATGAGGCCACCTGCATAGCCACTATGTAAGCGAATCAAGGTGTGAGATAACTTTACTGACAAGCTATCTCATCACAAGCAATGTACCTGTATATGTTTTCTGCCTGGTGTTTAAACATAACAGAATATAGACATTCCTAGAAATTATAATCCATGTTTAGGCATACCATTATAAAAGTGGTTTGAAGAGTTAAGTTATGTTTCACAATATAACTGACATTTAAATAATGGTAATTGAAAATATGTCCCATACTCTTCTCCACCTGACCAACTTTTGCCTTTAAAAATAAACACTATACATATCAATGAGATCTAGCTTCACAGTGTAAAAGTCTATCATTTATAAGCTGATGTGCTGCATATTGCTTACTAAATTCTACATTAAGCAAGCTTACAGTAAATCCCACTTAGGATCCCTCAGCATTTTTGCCATCTCTTTTCCAAGCTCAGCGAAACAAACCTGCATTTTAACAATCTGAATAATGGTATAGGATTATAGCACAAACATTATTCTAAAAAGAGATGATAAGTGGATGACTGTCCTCCCCTGACCTCATATCCGAATAACCTTTCTGAATATAAAGCAGATTGTATTGAACATTGGCATCAGAATATTTTACTTACAACATCCATGATCTGCATTAGACTCATTCCAAAGTAGACAGTTAGAGGATGGGAATCATTGGCTACCGGTCTCTCCAGAGGATTATAATTCTTCAGTAATTCCTTGTAGAGCTTTCTCTGGTACTCTCCTTGCAAGGACACTTCAAGAGAAAAGCATGATCAGCACTCACTCTGCAATCTGTCAATATACAGTAACATGTAACAGGATATCAATAATTGATCAAGTGCTTTCAAAATAGGCAATGACCAGGGCACTACATACACAGCTAATGCCTGCAACATGCAGATAGGATGGAAGTGTGATGGAACAGCTGATATAAATGAATGGGATGGAATGCAGGATGATGGTGAAATCAATTTACCGTTGATCAAGCTGACAGCTAAAACCATCCACATCCTGAACTCCCCAGCTCCCATTGTACAAGGCTGGCACAAGGAGATCTTCAGCTAGGAGGGGAAAAGTTTATGATCCGATGAGAATAAACAGAGTCCTGGGTGATGGGAAGGCTGAGCTGAGTGCAAAGGAAGAGAGCTGCTCCCCTGGCAGAAGCAGAGTCAGGGAGGCTGGGATGGAACAAGTCAGTGGATGGTGACAGCTAATAAAGTGCAAGGGAATTGCAGCCTGTCAATACCAGGGATCAGGGGATTCTCTTTATAGTTTACTGTTACGGTGATGGATATTTTTATAGGGGGGATCCCTGTAGTCTCATGCTGCAGCTGATCACTCCCCCTGGCAGAGACATGAGCTCAGTCCTGGCACTTGTAATAAGGTAAATGGCTTCATACAGCTCCTCTCCACGTGAAGCTGACTTGTGATTCCCTGCCTGTCTCAGTCTGAGCTCTGTGCATGCTATACTGTATTTTATAGCATCTCAGAGCAAGCCAGGCGAGGAGGAGGCAGAACAGAGCCCGATCTGCTGGATGGTGCTTGCCTAACCCCTTCACTGCTGAACAAAACCTTCCCGACCTGTGCACTGCCGGAGTGTAGAGGACAGTGTGTGTATAGCAATGCAGCAAGTTAGGAGATTTCAAACATACATGGCTTATATAGCTTCTCTAAGTGGATCCAGGACAGCAGGCAGGCTTATGGTATAGATCATCCTATTATAAAATAATTCATACATAATAAAAATGGTGTATTAATGGTATAGTTATATATGTGCAGCACATATTATATCTTTACATAAGGATACTATATATTTTCTGATTAATTAGGAAACAAGTCATGCTTATGGTATATCTCATCCCATTTCGTCATAGTTTATAATTGATATAATTATGGCATCGCTATAAATGTTATATGGTCACAAACAACATTTCTACATGATAATGCTATATAGTTTCTGATTAAATTAGGAAACCAGTCATGATTATGGTGTATATCATGCTATTATATCATAATTTATAAATAATATTCATTCTGTATTGAATATAGCTGAATATGTTCTGTAGATATAATTGCAGATATAATTGCAATGGACATACTTTTACAGGGGGATACTATAGGGTTTCTGAAGTAATGATTATGTCACATTGGGGGTAATTCACTAAAATTGATTTACACAGAATTTGATGCAACTGTGCATAGTAACCAATCAGTGTATATGGTTTATTGTCAAAGCTTAATTGAAGAAGCTTAATAGTATATCATTATGTCATGATTATGTCATACATGTATATGCTATGAATTTATGGCATATATCGTTAAAAATATACATGTATGCTCACACATTTCTATATTCTCCAGTAGTTTATGTATATCTTAATATCTTAACAATGATAGGCTAAGCACCATAAAAGTGTCAGCCATTATGATAAAGTTTGCAACTGCTTCATCCTATATATATATATTGCTATATACGGTATTTAAGTATCGTATATGTACATACTGTATTAGTACTGTATTACTATATGATAATTCGAAGAAGTTAATTCGAAACTGTTATTTGGTATATGTGACTAACCAATGATACGTGTCAACGTAGTTTAA
>BLSH010115227.1:371484-384772 GCA_018402905.1 Glandirana rugosa
AATAATATTCATTCTGTATTGAATATAGCTGAATATGTTCTGTAGATATAATTGCAGATATAATTGCAATGGACATACTTTTACAGGGGGATACTATAGGGTTTCTGAAGTAATGATTATGTCACATTGGGGGTAATTCACTAAAATTGATTTACACAGAATTTGATGCAACTGTGCATAGTAACCAATCAGTGTATATGGTTTATTGTCAAAGCTTAATTGAAGAAGCTTAATAGTATATCATTATGTCATGATTATGTCATACATGTATATGCTATGAATTTATGGCATATATCGTTAAAAATATACATGTATGCTCACACATTTCTATATTCTCCAGTAGTTTATGTATATCTTAATATCTTAACAATGATAGGCTAAGCACCATAAAAGTGTCAGCCATTATGATAAAGTTTGCAACTGCTTCATCCTATATATATATATATATAAACAGGTGAAGGGTGAGGCACTCACAGGTCTTGTAGCATTAGACTGATATATAAATACATATTTAGAGATCTAAATAAATAAATACATTTATGTACAATTTATTTATATATTTATCTATAAATGTATGCTTGATTTTATATATATATATATATATATATATATATATATATATGTGACAAACTATTACCTTGTGAATGTATACATTAATGTATGCATTTATTTAGATTTATTAATGTGAACTTAGTGTATTTATTTATATTTATCTATGAGAATTTATATAATTGTTGCTTAATTAATTTAGCCTGGCAATAAGCAATATTTGGTTGTGTAATGACTGCTGAAAACAACACAATCTATGCTCGTCCAATAAAGCCTATGCTATTTACGCCTGCGGTAAAAATTATTTATTAGCAGCAGAGATGCAGGTCCACACAAAAGGCATGCTTTACAAATGCCACTAATGGTAATGTGACAGGCTGCACATAATAAAATGGACAGTTTTAATTACACCTTTCAGTTTAAATAATCAGATCTACCTGTGGGGACCACACTAATATGCATTATGGGCCCCAGTTTTTATATGAAGCTGTGCCCCCAGAGAGTCTTCCACAATTTGTCAGGATTCACAGCAGAATAGCTGGGTGGGACTGTGTTAAGTCCTTCAAGCATAAATGGGTCCCATGGGCCAGATATCCCTTCTCTGCTGTGAATAGGAAGTTTTGCCCGACACCAGTTTGCTGCCAGTTCTAATCACATCTGTCAGAATGACAAAGGTTCATTTATTTTGTATTTCCTACATTTCAACTTGACAAATTTCACCCATGAGACGCGGATCTGGTGCATTTATTTCAGCTTATTTTCCACTTGCAGTTTCCTTTCCTTGCTTAAATCATGTTTATTTTCTTAACATCTCCACTGTAATTCAGCAAAGATTATTGCAGGTTGAACATGTATAGGGAATCTCATCATGGGTAAAGTATGCTGAATTGGAAAGTGTTTGTTTAGCTGGTGAGCACAGCTTAGTTGATGTAACAATGGGCAATTCAAGCTGGTAGAGTTCCCATGAGGTTTAGAGTGCCGCTAATTAAAAATGCCATCATTTTCATAAGACAGTTAGTGCTAAAGGTATTTATCACCCTGGTTAAAAAGATTGTTAAAGCCAAAGTGAAGTACCCCACTTTTTAACTCTTTAGAGACTTGTACTCCTGTATGGTATGATTTGTGACTGACTTTTGCTGGGAAAATTCTGCTTCCTGCACTCCCAGTGCAGAGCTCTCTGCTGGCATAGCTGAGTAACAGCCACACCCTTCATAATAATTGTCCTCATAAAAACTTTCAGAGTTGGAGTGGAGCATGTAAGATAATTTCTATTAAACAGAGCTGGTTATTGATCACAAAGGATGTAATTCTGGTGCTTATTGGACCACACAATAGTGAAAAGCAGAACTCCTGTGTTGTAGCTAACCGCATGCCATCATCCCTAATTAATCAAATTGTTTTTAGGAAACCCTCAGGTTGGGATTTTTAAGGCACAGAAAACGAGTATTTATAAAAAGTTATATATTTTATTGAGTACAAAATTAAAATAAAGTTAATTTAAAATGTTGTTCAAACTCAAATACATTCAACATACAGTAAATAAATTGACAAATACTAATGTACAAGACCTAATGCATTTCGGTACATATTGACCTTCATCAGAGGTATTTATCTTGTACAGAATAAGTCATATATTTCTGAAAAATAAAGAAAAGAAAGATGAAGTATCATGCCTGTATGAAAACTGAAAATTATCAAAGTGACTTTATGCAACCATACCTGTTTCAAAGTTTATGCAAAAATGTGTTCAAATTAGACAGGATTGTGGATAGAGGGCTGTCCCCTAGACCCTGCCTTCCAAAACCAGATCAGCTGTTTCCCTCCAAACAAGAGCTCCAGGTACCACCACTAGGGAGATGAACGGCCGAGATATGCTAAAGTAATATTAAAGTATCCGGTTAGATATATGTAAACATATTCCCAATGGAGTACTCATACAAAGCCAGTTGAAAAAGCTAAAAAGTGTAAATATCTCACTTAGCCACTAGGGGGTGCCGTAGCCAGATCCCAAAAGGCCAGTGGGTACAGCATAGGATATGAAGCACTTTTAAACCCTTAAGCAGGGAAAGGGATAGGCTTGCTGACACAACACTAGAGTAAGATAAAAAACAAGTTCATCAAATCACTAGAGTGTACTGAAGCAAAAACATAAAGAGGTATAGCATGGAGTAATGCGGTAGTAATTTACCTTGCTTAAAGAAGATAGGCTCGTGATTGAATGGCCAAGTATATTGGTAGTCTGATTAGGCTGTATAAAAAATATATATGAATATAGCGTCACAAAAGGACCTTGTATACTGTCGCCAAAGGAGACATACAAAGGCTTCCCCCCAGAGACAAATATATAAACAGCAAAAACGCTGCAAGGCAAAAAAGACGCACAGAAGGAAAAAAAACAACACAATTACCTTATAAAGTTGCCTTATTGTGTGTGAATGGATCACCAGCTTACAGAGCAGAGATCCCTCTCAGGAGGGAGTGTCGACACAGGAAGCTGGCTAGCTCAGCTGTGGCCTTAAATAAGGCAATCCAACACAGCTGATTTAGTGGACCACACAGTCATATTTACATATCCTGCAAACTAGCTGCAACAGTAAAGTGGAGGTAAGACTGTCAAAATGGAGATTTTAGTACTATATACTAGACTGCACTCCATGTTGGAAGAATTCAATGTTCATCAGACTGAGAGAGTTGGGTCGACTAAGTCAGAAAGAGCCCAGACAACTAAAGCCTGGTGGACCAAGGAATCTGAAAGTCTCAGAGGAGTGAGAGAGCCTGGGGTGTCAAGAGAGCTCCTATTGAGAGTCCAGGAGTTGGCCCATACAGCAGGGAGCTGTGACTAAAGGCTAAGTGAGCCAAGAGAATTTAATGATCCAGCAGATTTGGTAAGACAGCCTGAGAAACCAGTGCATGAGTAGTGGTGCTAGAAAAGGGAATCAGTTGGCTCAGCATTTTCTGTTACCTGTTTTGCAGTGTGGAGCGGAAACCCCTGTGTGAAAGGACTAATTTAAAGCTTATCTACCACAAGAACTTAATTACCCCATATCATAAACCATTTCTACTTGAAATTGCAGTACAAGTTGCATGTAGAAGTAGTTTGTTATATTCAATTACACTTGTTCTGTAATGTTAAAGATGTTTTTTTAGCCTTTTCAAACCACTTCTTCGGCTTGGACAAGATACAAAATGTCTTCATCATTACAGAACAAGTCCAATTGAGTGGGACTAACTAGTACTAGCTATGCTATGACATGGATAAATGAGAACCTTCACAGATATTTACTTCTGTTACTCCAACTGGTCTTAAACAAATGTAGTAGCTTACACCCCACTCTATTTGTAAGGTAAACCTGTCATGCAGGTAAAGATAACAAGCTCAAAGCAGAAACTACAACCTGCTGGCATGTAGTATTTTGGTCTCCAAAATTGACAAGCATTTAGCATTGGGACGTATCTACAGTGAGGCAAACACTTGCCTTGGGTGACATTTTACAGGGGGGAGCCCCCGCCCCCCAGGCAGAAGGGACATTAGCAAGGACTGCAGAGAACAGGGGCAGACTGGGCCATCGATCTGATGCCCCAAAAAAAGCCACCGCAGACAGGGCTTTACTAACTGATAGCATTATTCCTGGGTGGCCGAGACCTGTTGCTTGCTTCTCCTCCACTGCTGACTCTACTGCCCACTGGTTGCTAGGGCCGCGGCACCTGATGTCTAGCAATCAGTGATGTCACGTCCCTACCCTAACGCAGAACAAGACCAAGTCTCCAGCATCCAAGGCGGAGGAGAATTTAACTTCCTCCTCCCCCTCTGCTCCACACCTAGTGCTTTAGCTCCACCCACCTCCTGTATCTTCTCTGGCAGCAGGGCATGCTCATAGGGAAGGTAAAGGGAGAGGGAGTTTCCAGGACTCAGTTGAGAGCAACTCTCAAAATTCTGAAGTGAGGCCAGGCGCCAGGGATGGATTATAACCATGTGTGTCAGGAGGGAGCCAGGCACTGCAGAGACCCATACAAAGAGGAGGGGTTCATGCTGGGACTTGTAGTCCTTCACCTTTGGGGGATGTGACCCCCAAAAGTGAAAGAATACAGGTCCCAGCATGAACCCATTTGATCTATGGTCTCAAAGCCTTTACATCTCAGGGGTTCATGCTGGGACTTGTATTTCTTCAATTTTGGAGGGAGTCACATCCTTAGATCTCAGGGGTTCATGCTGGGACTTGTAGTCCTTCACTTTTTAGGAAGAGGTGGGGCCCTAAAGAGGAAGGAGTGGGGTTTACAGATGAAGAGGTAGATCTTAAACAGGAAAGGATGGGGAAAATTTAGATGGGGATGCCCAATTTTAATCTTGCCTAGGGCAGCACAAAACCAAAATACACCACTGCTGGCACCTCATCCCTATAATTCTCAGTACAGTGCATGAGCTTGACCTACAGAAAAACAAAGCAAAGATTCTAGATTTCTATCTAAACTGGCAATAGGCCCCAACTCCTCCCAATGCTAAGCCTCAGTGACCAGTAAAATAGATAAAAATATAAAAAAAAGGGGTCTCCTCTCCCAGTTAAAGACTGTTCAGGTAGAGCCGCTATCTGTGACATTATCCAGCACGAGCAAGCTGGTGCCGACCACTGCCGTGTCTTGTTTTATGCTGATTTTAAGCAACTTAAATGTAAGTGTATACTTTGTTTTTAAATAAATATTTAAAATGTACTACACTACAAAGCATATATTGAGATCATCATTACCGGATCTCCTAACCCTTAGTATCGTGGAAGTCATCTCCTTGGAAATACCACTGCCAGCACTCGGGAATCAGAGCCTTCCTCCATCTAGACAGCTGAGACCACTGAGTCCATGGAAATTAACAAGTGTGTGGGAGCTCTATTATTGGAGATCCAATAGCTCTTGTAAGAGGTGAGTGTTTATGATGAAGTGATCCACATGGACACCTTAATCTTTTGATCGCTGTTTTGAATATTGATGTTTTATCACAATTTGTATGTTGCCAGTTTTCACCATCACGCAGGTGTTTATATTTTTTGGAGAACAGTTGCATGCAATGGGAGCAGCCTGTGTGTTTGCATGAAGTAAGAAGATGCATGGGGTCAACTGCCTGATTTCCACTAGCTCACAGGAAGTGACAAAGGTGCTGCTTTTGTGGTACAATGAAGCGGTATTTCCTGTATTTGCTGAATTCATTCTTAATGAATTGATCCCACAGCTGGGGTAAGAGGCCCTTTCAAATCCCCTCTTTGGTGACGGATCCCCTCTTCACTGCCGTGGATTTGATGCACTTTGTGGACTTTTATATATCATTCTGGCTTTTCCAGTTAAGAATCAGAACTTTTTCAAGTGCTGCATTTATGTTTTTAATGTTTATATGTCCTTGCCAAAAATTTGTGGTAGCTGCTTATAGTTGATCCTTTTTTAGCGTGGGTTTTGTATTTTGTTTTTTTTTTTGTTTGTATTTCTCTTTTGCATTAAGAGTTTTTTTGGACTCATATATGGACACTTTTTGATTTCATTAATGTTTTTTTCACAGAATATTTTTATTCATTTCTAGATGATATGTTATCATATGTGTTTAAATGTATTTGGACACCAGGGTGTGTTTTTGGTAATCAAAATCATTTGTTGCAACACAGGATTAACGCACCTATCTTTTAATTCAGTAAATGCCCTAGAATTTAGCAAAACAATGATAGGGGGTGGACTTATCATTGCCAGGGGATGAAGAGTTCTGCTAGATTGGACAGAAGAAATTGAAGCCTTGTGTACAGGTACACAGGAATGTATAGAAATACTAACACAGCTACTTGCAAACACCACTTTTACAATAATGTTATTTTAGAAACTTTTTAGGCCATAACAAGTTCATTTTGATGAGCTAACATAATTATTCAAAATAGTATTTGAAGCAAAATGAATGCAATAGTTAACTGGATACAAAAGATGTACCCTAACCACAAGTCCTGTATATCTATCCCTCCATCTATCAATTTACCTTGGTTCGGTTCCTTGGCCTGGGATGGGCATTTGTTTCCTGGGCCTATACAAATAAGCCCTGAATGAAGATACTTGCCCATTCAGAGCTCAGTCACAGTCAGACCTGCAGTCAATGACAGCTGCTTTTGCGATCTGTTGCCGTTCTGACTTGCAATTAGAGCCAATAGAAAACTGCCTTTTCTTTACCATGTTGATTGAGTTTGCCTTCCAGGCCAAATATATTGTCCAGGCCTCCTGTAGTTGAAATACATATTTACAATATTGGTATTGTATTGTCAAAAAAACGACCCAAGTAATGCTTCAGTATGGTCATTTTTATAGCAGATTATGCTGTATTTTTAAGTTGAAAGCTTGCAGATCTTTTAACAATACCAATAGTATTGAGCGAGCACTGCAAATTTGAGTTTTACAGGTGCAAGTTTGGATGGGGTGACAACATATCTATGTTTGAACAATGGATAACATCCATGTGACAAGCCTTCACAGACACCATGGAATGGCATAAAATGTCTTTCTTACATATTTGTGCTACATGTCATTTTGTAGTGCTTTATAAATAAATGGAGATACAGAACTACAGTTATAATCCTAGACGTCAGGATACTCGGTGCCATCAACTTTAAAATAAACAACAGTTGGACAGGCATCTGTAAGGACTGTCAGAAATTCTGGAAATGTATCAGGAGAGAAATTACAAGGTGTAACCTAGAGGTATTGATTTCACTGTACAACTCTTTTGTCACGCGATTGATAAAATGGTCCAAAAATGCTTAAAAAATGCAGGATATAATATTAAAAAATCTTACAAAGAAACAATGGAGCAAGATGTGTACTGTATCCTGGAGGAAAGAAAAAAAAAACAGTGCACAGGGACAGACTGTTAAATACCAAAGTGGTGTAAATAGGATTCCAAAACTATTTTTGGAAATAATTTGACTCAATGACATGTACACTAGATCTGTTCTAAAGCTGACAAAGGGTGAAATAAAAAGTAATGACAGAAAGGATTATTTTTAGCAAAAGCATACATAGATTTTATTTAACCACTCTTGTGATCCAGGCATGCATGCCAGACAGCACAGCCAGGAAGATAAGTTCATGAACACATTTTTGAATTTGAGAGAGAATCAATTCACTTGTCACAAGTGGAGACGTGGCATAGATAGCTTTAAACTTTAACAAGGAAACAATGGTGCCCCTTACCTGGCTGTGCAGTATAACAGATAATGGAAGTGCTGTTTGCCAGAATTTTTCCTGTAACGCTGAAGATCCATAATAGATCGAAAAACATAGTCATTCAGTGTAGTACATAAGCATATACACATATGAAGCACTAGATGAACTGCTGAAATCAGACCAGAATAAGATGGATTTTGATTGGTTACTATGGGTTAGTGTACAAATAACATTTAATTCCCAACCTGGTACAAAACTTTTTCTTTTAGTTTTGAATAGAGCAGGTATTAAAATCTCGTTGTCCCATTTAATACTCTCTGTGTCCCTCAGGAGATTTCACCTTACTATCATCACCTGGACAGGGGGTAAGGGTAAAAATCACTAATGGTGCACAGACACCCATAAGTTCTTGAGAGAATCTTTCCCCACTCTACTAGAAAAGCTGCTTTCATTGCTGCTCATGATTCCACTGGATGGATTTCCCTTTTCTTCTGTTCTGTCTGACATCTGTATAATAGGAAATTTAAAAGAACTCTCCCAAACAGGGACAAAGATTAACTTTTAACCTTGACCAATCCAAAAAAAAAAAAAGTTCTCTCTGAAATCAGGCTTTAAAATATAACTTTTTATTGAAAAAGACTGGTCCTGATTTTGCGTTAGTATTTTATAACCTTCTGAGTGAAAATAATTATAGACAGAAAGTAAGATATCTGGACAATTCTGTCTTTAGCATATGTTTAGAACTTTTATAAAGCTAAATGACTTAAAGATTTACCTAAAAATGGTTTGACATCATTTGACATTCATTTTGGAAAAGGGAATTCATGGTTGGATAAAGGTGTCACGACTTCAGTTAAATTTGAAAGGAATATCTAGATTGCCATTGGGAATAGGTCCATTCACAGGCGACTTATGTCTTATCAGCTGGATGCCTGATAAGTTACTGGACGAAAAATCCTTCAAAGAAACTCATGGATGTCTTGAGCTAATTTACTGGGGTATTACTTAAGGGTTTTAAAATAGCTAGTCTGGGAGAATTTGGCACTTATGTCTCATTAATTTGAGGACATGTCATAATAATATTAAAATGGCCTAGTTTCTACATACTGCATTTATTTGAAATGTATCAAATTACTCATGGATGAGTCATTTTTGGGTACACATTCTCCGGGAAGAATTGTGTCTTGTAATAATATTTTTCTCTAAAAAGAACATAAATAACTCATTAATGAGGTCTAAGTTTAACCATACATATTTCTGTAAAGTACACAGACTCTAAAGACCTTGTTTTATGTTTTCAATGTATTTTACAAATTTGAAATTTCAATAAATATCAAAAATGTTTATATTATACAAGATAAAAATATACCTGCTCAGTCACAAAGAAGAGAGGGATTAAGAATCAATTAGGAGCTAATTAGGGTTAGTTATGAGTTATTCTGAAGTTAAATTGTATCTAAATCCAAAACTTTTTTATTTGGATAGATTGGTTAGGGGTGAGAACCTGAGATGTCCTGGGGGTGAGATGGCCCCTGCCCCCACCCTGCCATCTCTTAGTTACTGGTGTAAATTTGGTCAGGGGACACACTGGGCACCTTTGCTGCCATTGTGCTATGTGCTAGGTGTCCAGTGTGCCCCTGTGCCTTTAAGGGAGATTGGGCTATCCTCCAGGCCATATGTCCCTCATGTATCCATTAGAATGCATGTGCTCCCACTGTGGAGACATTCATAAATTCATCATTGGTAGGACTGCAAGTGATACAGGGTGCCGTGAAGAGGCTTTGCAGCTAACGTATGAGTTTGCCAATTCATGCTAACTAAACCCCCGTTTTTAACATATACTGTTGGACAGTTGGTAAGTTGAGCTTGGAATTTTTCTCTGATTTTGTCTTTCATGTGTTTTCCCTTTCATGTGCTCCTTGCTGTGAAGGCCTGTTATAGGTGGGGCAGGGGCCATCTCTTTGTTACTGTACTAATAAGAAATTCTGCATAATGATAAAAGTCTATGGGAAATGGTGGGTTAACCAAGAGAAAACCACAGTTACACCTGCACTGCACCCAAACCACAGTGCAGCAGTGTGAAACCGGCCTTACAGATCAGGTCTTTCTAGCAAGCCCTGGAGACTTAGGGCTCATGCAGATTGGACGTTTGAATCTCTCTTCTGAGTGCCTTTTACTCCTGGCAGGAAGAAGCAGCTTAAAAAGCACCTAAAGCCATGTATTGCGCACTAGACACATCAGACTTTTTTTCTGCCCTCTCCTGATGTTGAAAAAAAAAGTCAATGCTTGAAAAAGAGGCATTTTTAAGCCCTGTGTGCTTGAGCCCTTAAAATGTAATTTTAGTCTTACAAAAAACAAACTATGCTGTCCTATATTGGTATGAGAGCATAGTGTGTTAAACCTGCTTACCAGGCAGGGTTCCCTTTCTGTTTAAACAACAAAGTCAACAATGGCAAAATCCTCTACAGTCAGTGATGGCTTTGTCCCAAGTTATTGTAGGGACAGAGCATATTTTGGGACCAGTGCCCCATAGTGCATAGGTAGGAGCACTGTCCTGTTCTTTTGGACAATGTGTGCTCCTCACCTGCCATGAACATGAAAAAGAAAAAATTGAGCTTCGGGGGCCATAGCTCAGTGAGCTGGGGTCACAGAGACCCCAAATTTGGGGGGGGGGGGGGGGTAGGTAGCCAAAGTCCTACCCCACCACTGGCCAAAATGTGGGGCTCCTGACACCTGTGGTCCCAGAGATACGGGGCTCCTGTAAAAAGCTACATACAGAGTAGCCAGTTTAAATACAAGCTGGCACACTCTGTTTGCTGCGAACTGAGAGGATGAGCTCACAGTGCCTCTGAGCTCAATGGACAGCTTGGAGCCTTGGACCAATGGTAAAGCACCATTGGTCCAAGCTGTCCAATAAAAATGCTGCAGTGGAGGTTGTCCTCTCACTGCAGTGTCATAGAAGGGGGCATGTCTAAAAGACAAATGCTCCCTTCCAGCCCAGCCCTCTTAACTAGAAGGAAAAAACATGGGTTTATGGGTATACGATGTACCCATAATCCCATGTTATTCTCACACAGTTAAGAGGGAGAATCTGCTGCTGCTGAAAAGGTACTGTTTTAATCAAGCTAAATCATATATTATTATGCTATATGTTATAACATAATAATGTATTATTTATCTGTTTACTGTGAAATTACTGGTTTGCAGTTATAACTTCAAACTTCAGTAATTTGTCCGTTAAGCCACCGGCTTGAATACAGTTTTTGAAAATATAGTAAATTACCTTAAAAACAATATATAATAATTAATTGTATATAACTTACTTATGGTAATTAATCCCTTGCCAACCAGGCCAATTCTAACACTTCTCTCCTACATGTAAAAATCATAATTTTTTTGCTAGAAAATTACTCAGAACCCCCAAACATTATATATGTTGTTTTAGCAGATACCCTAGGAAATAAAATGGTGGTCGTTGCAACTTTTTATGTTACACGGTATTTGCGTAGCAATTTTTCAAACGCGGTTTTGTTTTAAATAACTGATTCTTGCATAAAAAAAAAAACACTGAAGTTAGCCCCATTTTTGTTGTATAATGTGAACGATGATGTTACGCCGAGTAAATAGATACCTAACATGTCACACTTTACAATTGTGTAAACTTGTGGAATGGCGCCAAACTTCAGTACTTAAAAATCTCCATAGACGACGCTTTGAAAATCTTTACAGGTTACATGTTTAGAGTTACAGAGGAGGTCTAGTGCTAGAATTATTGCTCTCGCTCTAACGTTCATGGCGTGTGTAACCTGTGTGTATCTGGCTCTGATGCTAGCCAGTGCCTTACCAGCCACTGACCTCACCGCACGTCCCTGGTGTACTCTCTCCTGTCACAGCTGCTGAGCCAATTAAAGACAATACACCTGTGGCCATTGGGACAGAGCCATTTCTGGCCACATAGAAATTTAAGAAGCCTTTTCTAAATATAGTAGAGCACTTCATTCTTTAAACAGAAAGGGAGTCCTGGCTGGTACGTAGGTTTAGCACACTATGCTGCTATACCCATACAAGATAGCATAGTAGGCTTTGTTGTAAAACTGAAATTTCACTCTAAAGTGTTACTAAACCCACAAAAGTAAAATCAGTCTGTATATGCAGTAAATCATGCTTGTTATACTCACTGTGAAACCCAAGGGGTTAGTCCTCTGCATTGTGTAAAAAGGCTGTTTAACCCTGTCTTCTCTGTCCCTCCTCTTCTTCCACTGTCCCCAACCCATCTCCTTATAGAACAGAGGCTTGGGAACAAGCTGCATGCTCAGTTTGGTGTGTATTACTAGAGAGTTTTTTTATTCTTGGGAGAGTGCATGTGATCAGCAAAGGACCAATCAGCACTGTCCAGACAGAGGGTCAGGGGTCCTGCAGCCTCATAGGACAATCAGTTGAGAATGAAAACTCCTCCCACAAGCTTTAACCAGACACTGATAGAAGTCACAAAACTGCTCTAATTACTAATGAGAAAATATATTTAGCAGTTTATATTTTTTTAAACTATTGCATTTCCATATCCTGTGTACTGTGGGAGACCAGATAGAGTGAACGCTGTCCTGGGTTTAGTAACACTTTAAGTAAAGTTCTCTAGGCCATGTACTGTCCAAGGTGTATGTGTGGTTAGAGAACTGCAGTGATATGAATTGTGAAGTAGACATGTGCACTGCCGAAAAATTTGTTGATTTTCAGTTCATTCGTTTTTTGTTTTATTCAAACATTTTGGAAATTCGGAAATTTCAAAATTCGGAAATTCTAAATTTGAAATTCGAAAATTTGGAAGTAGAAGATTCAAAAATCCGAGAATTCGGAAATCCGAAAATCTGAAAATAAGAAAGAGAATTTGAAAATTTGAAAGAACGACAATCCAAACATTCAAAATAATAACTAACTAATAATAACTATTAAATTACAGGTATTGGAATTTCCTTTTTCAAATTTGGCTGTTAGTGAACGAAAGAACGAAAATCCAAACATTCGAAATAATAACTAACTAATAATAACTATTAAATTACAGGTATTGGAATTTCCTTTCAAATTTGGCTGTTAGTGAACATAACAAATATGAATTTATCCGAAGTTACGAATTATCCGAAATAACGTATGCCGCATCTAAACTAATGGAACGGAACAGTGTGTTTGAAAATACAGCATAGAGAAGAGCATGCATATGGTTGCGCTCTTCACACACAGTTTGCAGATGTTTTCAGAACAGTGATATCATATCAGTGATATAATATCACTGTTCTGAAAACATCTGCAAACTGTGTGTGAAGAGCGCAACCATATGCATGCTCTTCTCTATGCTGTATTTTCAAACACACTATCCAGATGTTTGAAGAGCATGTGTATGGTTCCGCACCCGGTTTTAGGTAAAGTGTTCTATTCTATTTCCAGATGTATGAATAAAAGATGTAATGTGTGAAGAACATCTTTTCTAGGCAAAGAAAAGATGGTGTGTGTGAATAAAAGATGTGCAAGCATTAGCGGCAATAAGAAAAGCGACAGACTAAAAAGA
>BLSH010115227.1:405169-421944 GCA_018402905.1 Glandirana rugosa
GCGTATCTCGGTATAATCACAACATTTTAGTACAGGTTCGAGGTAAGTGATTCACATAACATCGGCGTATCTCGGTATAATCACAATATTTTAGTACAGGTGCGAGGTAAGTGATTCACATAACATCGGCGTATCTCGGTATAATCACAATATTCAATAATCTTTCCCTTAAAGCAACAGCTGGAAACTTTTTATTAGTGTTATAAAATCATGTCCAAGCTCCATTCACTAAGTGTATTGTAACCGCATAGAGCCTTATTAATGTTATAAATCAATGATTTTATAACACTAATATGGCTCTATGCGGCTACAATACACTTAGTGATAGTGAATAGAGCTTGGACATGATTTTATAACACTAATATGGCTCTATGCGGCTACAACACACTTAGTGATAGTGAATGGAGCTTGGACATGATTTTATAACACTAATATGGCTCTATGCGGCTACAATACACTTAGTGAATGGAGCGTGGACATGATTTTATAACACTAATATGGCTCTATGCGGCTACAATACACTTAGTGAATGGAGCTTGGACATGATTTTACAACACTAATATGGCTCTATGCGGCTACAATACACTTAGTGAGTGGAGCTTGGAGATGATTTTACAACACTAATATGGCTCTATGCGGCTAGAATAAACTTTGCCTATACAACTTGGAGATGATTTTAGAACAATAATCTTTCCCTTAAAGCAACAGCTGGAAACTTTCCGTGTACAACATGGAGATGATTTCTTGCACAAAAATAAAAAAACAGTGTTGGCTACCTCCTCCTCCTCCACCGCCACTTTCACCACCTCCTCAACCTCCAACTCCACATCCACCTCCATTTTTGATTTTTTTATGTGATACTCTAGTAGGCAATAGTTATATATCTATATATAGGATCACAACAAATCTCAGACCTAAATAGATCCCTCACACCGCGCTGTAGATTAACAATTTTAAATCACTGTATAGCTACAATAATGTCAAAGCATATAGAAAATAATTTAAAAAGTCACAGTAATTAGCAGCTTGTTGTGCAAAATGGTAATTCCAAGGTTTAACTTAGAGCACCACCCAGTGAAAAGCAACCTGCTGGGAGTAAAGTCCCACATCTTGTAAAGTTCAATCCTTTGAAGGCATACCACCCTTCTATATCTTCACCAAGGTAAATGAGACTGATCTCCACCACACCACGTGAGTTGACAAGACAATCACCTCTCCCCACATAGATGTTCACTCACCAGCTAAAATTGCCTTACACTCTCGTGTTTGGCAGTAGCGCAACTTTGTCTTAACCTGAGGACACCAGATGATCCATCTGCTTGACTCACGACCATCACAGACATGGAGGATGAGAGAAAGGAGTGCCAAACATAGTGTAATCTCATTTAAAACAAATCACTTTATTGCACATCACTCTCCCCCTTCTCATTATTGCACTTGCAGACAGGAGGTTAATCAAGACGGCATTGGTCATATCTTTGCCACTGGAACCCTGTATAGGACCGTCACCATACTCAGCCCCTCACAATCATCCGCACATGTCCTCCCAATAATGAAAACTTGTAAAATATTAGCCGTGCAGTCTGTTTCGTCCTACCCAAAAGGGGAAGCTCTGCTTGTTTGCTTCCTCTCCCCCATCCACTGCCATATTTGGCACCTTTTGGGGGAAGGGGTACCGGTTTTTGACAGGTACCTGTCCCCACTTCCAGAAGAGCTCACCGCTGACCTCGCCGCAGGAAGTTCGAGGCCCCTCCACCTTCCCCCCCCCCCGGGCCATTCAGAAAGTGCAGCGCAATTCATGCACTCACAGTAGGGAACTGGCTTACAAGGAATAGTGTCAGGCACCACCCGAGAGCCGATTGAAAAATCATCTGGGGCGTCGACCTCCTGGGAGCCCTGGACAGGTAAGTGTCCTAATATTAAAAGTCAGCAGCTACGGGCCACTCCCCCCCACAGTGTCCACCCCTGTCTCCCCATACATGGTCGACCGCCCCATACCAAAGATCCCCTTAGAGGCTACCAGCTGGTCTGCTAGCTTGAATAACTTCCCCCATCTCAACAAGCCCCATCACCCTTCACTGGCTACCCCAGATGCCCCCCCCACAGCCGCACACTACATATACCCGTAGGATAGCAAGGATGATCACCTGCTTCTCGCCCGAATCTCTAGCTCCAAACACCCCATCGGGTACTGCCTGGCTCAACAGGCCTTATTACCTGAGATTCAGATACTCATGCCTTGACAGGCTACCGAGAAAACCTATACCGATGAATATGATAACCTACCCTGCCCCTCATCCCCCAGTTCTGTTTGTCTCCCGACGAGGTATTGCAGTGAGGGGTCTTTTCCGACAATACTGGCTTATTGTTATCACACTTTATTACAGATCAAACCCCAAATGTAATCTCAGGGGCAACAATTTGATTTCTCAAATGTTTAACCGTCCTCTGTTTTTGTTCTTATGTATACCGGACATCGACACTGTTTCCTATTTTATGCTTATCATACCTCTGTACTTGTTCTTTTTGAAAACCCAATAAAATCTTTTGAAATAAAAAAAGTCAGCAGCTACAGTATTTGTAGCTGCTGGCTTTTCATTTTTGGAGGGGGGGTGGGGGGGGTGTTGCTTCTCTTTAAAATGTGACTTTAGAACTTCTAGTGTATTGTTTAGTAGTGACCTAACTCGGTTGTATTATCAATAATATTAAAGGGTTTTAATTTAAAACCTTGAATGTAACACCAGGATTCCATATCATACAAATAATTACAGAATTTCTAGTCCAATACCTGCTACAATGTGCTTTGAATATGTTGCTATAAATCATCCATGACAATGAACTATAGGAATGTCTTTGCTGTTTTTAACCACGGAGCCTAAAAATAATAGTATGTAAATTCTCATTTTTTTCTCTTAAAGTTAACTTAAGTAAGCATTATGACTAAGCACTTCTGAGTGTGAAATATATGAAGGCATCATCTGTTCCTTGTTGACTGTGTACCTTCAATAAATCTTCCATTGCTCTAGGCAGTATCACACATCATCATCCTTTAATTTTTCTCTATTGTCAAACTCATGGGCAATGCAAACATGATCAAAAACATATAAACAGAAGTTCAGGAGTGTCAAAATGATCAGTAGATCCAGACCTATTGGCAGAGAGAGTGAGGTTAATAAAATCTTGGCTTATCCTGTAGAAGCTGACCTTGGCATTGCCCCCACCACCTCCCTATTGTTCCTTTAGTGTGATAAAAGGCCTCCTACTGATCATTCTGGCAGGCTGTTTTCATTGATGGTGACCTAGGCTAATTAATGTTTTATCATATGCTTAGTTACAGTGTAACATATGGAAGTATTCCCTTGTGATTTAAGAAAAGACAGGGCTGAAAACAATGTTTGGAGTTACAGTGCAGCAGAGGCATTGCGTTGTGAGATTAAACAGAAAGTTAGAAGCTCATTGGATTTGTAGAAGATTGAAAGTTTTTTTTGTTTTACTTGCAGTGCTTTTAATGGGGTAAAGCATGGGAAAATGTGCAAATATTGCAAAGATGTACTGACTTTTTTATGCTGCCCGCATTTAGGGTCTCTAAAATTTATAAATCATGATTTATAAATAGCAAAGCTAAACTATTTCAAGAAATGTGGGTGTCATGTATTTTGTTTTTTAAATGTTTCTTGACCATACCAATGGTGCACAATGGTGCATGTGAAATTGTGTAATTAGCATTTTTCGCATTTTACACCAGCACCAGCAATATCCGTTGTATACACAGAGCTCAAGAAAACATTTCTTAAGTTTGTTGTTTCTTTTTGCCTAGTGACCAAGTTTAAGCTATTCTCTTATGTACGTCAGGGGCATCAAACTCAATTTCATCATGGTCCACATCAATATCAGGCCCCCAAAGGGCCAGTTGTATCTGTAAGACTAGATGTCCAGAGTACCCCACCCCCCTTACATCAGAAGTCAAGAGTCCCTCACCCTCCCTTACCTCAAAATGCACCCCTCCTTCCTTGTGCTGCTACTGGAAAGAAGCTGGGGATGGAACTGGGAAGCAGAAATTGCAGGATCTGGAGGAGGGCTAGAGTCGGCTGCTGGAGTCTGCTGAATTCTGAGACCAGGGGAGGTAGAGACAAGGGGGTGTTGTGGCTACACAGAGAGAGGCAGTATCTGTAGGAGGAGTTCTGTCCTCTCTGTTGCCAATTGCTAAGGGGGTGCCACCATTGCCGCCATTGCAGGAGATGTGCGAGGGCCACATGAAATGGCTTGGGTGGCCAAATTTGCCCCACAGGCCTTGTGTTTGACACCTGTGACCTACTTGATCATAATCTTACGTTTGATCTTTTTGCTTTTGACATATTTTAATCTTTAGGGGGAATTGTTCTTTTTCTTGTCAAAAAGATTTATTGGAGTTTACAGGAAAAGGTTACAAACAGGGTGTGTGGTGCACACTTAAGCAATGCAGATTAGGCTAGACGTAGATATAGAGTGTGTACTTAATATGGTCGATAGGCTTAGCTAAGTACAGAGATTATTTATTGTATGTTAAGTACTAGAATGAGGAGGTCCGGACTAGAATCTTGGGCACCCCTAATGGGATCTGACTGTGCCCGAAATGGGAGTCTCGGTCAGAAACAATTACCGGCTTAGAATGTGGCTTCAGTCTATATCCACTTAAGCAATAGGAAGTAACAGGTCAAAACAACATAGTAGGGCATAGTGCAGCATGCTAGTTCCGTGTAAATATACTCTATAAGAAAGAAAGAAAGGTGAGCTTGTAATAGTCAGACATATAGTGGAATAGCGGCATAGGGAAAAAGGGTAGAATTAGAAGAGTCAGAGAAATGTAGGAAAGAAGGAAAGAGAGAACGTAGAAGTCCACCTGGGGGTCCCAGCGCCCCACTCCATGCCAGATGTTAAGATCTGTAGGGGAAAATGGGGTATGTCACCAGGGACGGAGGGTCTCAAGATCGAAGGTGGGTGGGAGGAAGTATTTAATCCATGGTGTCCAGATTTGTTCAAAATTGAAGGGCCTATCTTTATCTAATTCCTCCATTTTGGCGTGAAGGAGGAATTTGGTCATTCTAGTTTTAGTTTCAGCTATGAATATAGTGGGTTTTTTTCCACGCTTTGGCTATGGTTTGTCTAGCTGCTGTTAAGAGCGATAATAAGAGTTTAAACTGCCTGCATGTTAGCATTTCAGGTTTTAAGCTTAAGAGGGCCAGGACTGGGTCTGGAGGGATATGTTCTTCAAATAGCTGGGAAGCTATGTTAAATAGTTCAGTCCAAAATGTTTGCGCTATAGGGCACTGCCACCAGATATGGAAGTGGGTGCCCGACTCAGAACATCCTCGGAAGCACTGGGAAGAGTAAGAAGGTACATATTTGGCTATCCTCGCGGGGACTAAGTACCAGCGGGATAGTAGTTTGTAATTGGTTTCAACCGCCTGTACACACGGTGAGGAACTTTTAGTGGCTGTCCATATAGCGGACCAGTCTTTTGAATCAAATTGGCGGTCTAGGTCTTGTTCCCATTTGGGTGCGTATGAGGGACCTTCCGAGTTGGGACTACATGTAAGATGGTTATAGGGTTTTGAAATTAGGCCTTTTGCGTGGGGGTCACGTCTGCAGAAATTTTCGAACTCGGTTGTCTGGTTGAGATGAGTGTTATTGGTGGTCTGGGATGTGTAAAAGTTTTTTATTTGGAGAAATCGAAAGGTTTCTGAGGGAGGAAGATGGTGTGATTCTTGGAGAGATGAGAAGGGGAGTATCGTGGTGGCATTTACTAAATGGTGCAATCTTAATAATCCTAGGGAAGACCAAATATGGAAGGCCTGTGGAGAATGCCAGGCTGGATAGAAGGCTGGGTTTTTAAGGAAGGATAGGAGGGGGTTATGGGGTGACTGAAGTTTAAATTTGTGCTTCAGTGTGTCCCAGATGTTTAGAGAATGTTTGGTTATCGGATTTTGTAGTTTTCCACTGTCTTTTTTGGATAGCCATAGCAGGTTGGCTGTTGAGAGGGGGTCTAGATCTACTGCTTCTGCTGCAACCCAGAGAGGGGTTTCATTAGTTGAATGGTATTTAGGCAGAATGGCTAATTGTGCGGCTCTGAAGTAGTTGAGGAAGTTAGGCATTCCCAGTCCCCCTTGGAGTTTAGGGAGAAATAGCGTTCGTTTGGGGACTCTGGGTCTTGTAGTACCCCAGACGAATTTAAACGTACGTTGTTGTAGTATTCGAGAATAGTATGACGGGATTTGAATAGGGAGTACTCTGAAGAGGTAGAGTAACTTGGGTAAGACGGACATTTTAATTATTGTAATTTTACCTAACCAAGAGGTGGGGATATGTGCCCATTAATCTAGTAGGGTTGTGATTTGTCTTAGTAGGGGAGGATAGTTGGCTGAGAGGAATTGTTATTTTTAAGTTTTTGCCAACCTGATTCCTTTTTTTGCAGCTTTTCTTTTGTAACTCCCAAATAAAGGAAGTGTTCCTTCGGTTTCATATTTAAAATTCCCAATTCTTACTGTTTATAGCTAATTTAGATACAAATGAAATATTTTCTATATGCTGTTCCCCTCCCTAACACTCACACACGCACACACACCCCAACCCCTTCTAACTAATTGCTGGTGTAGCACTCAGGCCCGAAGGAGCCGCTTGATATATTGGACCCCTTCTGCCCTACACTTGTAATGCCCCACCTCTCCTGGACCCAAGAACAAGGACTCACCTTAAACTGTTTAAATGGACTTTATTTAAAGGCAAAGCCCTAAAAAGGAATGGGTTATGGAAACAGTTTACAATATCACTGCAATGCAAGTGACTTGTTATACACAATACAGGGTGACCCTGATCGTTCCTCTTGTGAGTGTGAAAGAGTGAAAATGGTGTGAAATGCAAATAAACAAAAGTCACAGAACAGTACAGCAGTGCAAATAATGTCTGCAATAGCATTACAGCCTACCTACTTTATAGATTCCCTCCCAATATATTTCCTCCCATCTCCTCCGACCCTATTTCCTCCCAAGCTATATTCTGGAGAACAGTCTTCCACTGAGCCACACTCGTTCTCATAAAACAAGGGGTTGATTGATAAAGAAGAGTGGATACAACTATGTGCTTTCTGCAGGGCACAGCATTAAAAGTCCAATACTGCTCCTGCATTTACGGTTTAATTAATAAAAGGCAGAGTACGGTGTGGAGCCTACAGTGTCTTTGAAAGTATTGTCTGAATAATGCTGCAAAGAACACTCAGTGTGACCAGTTACCTCCTGACCCTTCTTTCAATCAATTCCAGGGTAATTAAAATCCCTCACTATCACCACTGTCCTAAATTCAGCCCTATTTATTTTCAAAAGCCAGGTCTCTACCACATATCAAATACTGTGAGGCCTGTAACATATGCCAATAACAACCTTGGTAGCATGGATACCCATGTGTACACACAATGCTTCATCACCGTCACACTTTCCATCAACAAGATCATTCTTCCCATTCATGTTTAGATCTCTTTTCAAACAGAGACAGAAGCAACCACCTATTCTATCTACGAAGGGTTACTGATCGAGAGTATAGCTTGAAAAAAATGAACAGCCCTATAATGTGAAGAAATTTGTGAGGGCAAATCAACATTTTTGTGATGTGTGCACAGATGCAAATATAGACAATGTGCATTCAGATCCATGCACCACTCCTGCCCGTATGTCAACTTTTGACATGCGGCTGTTTCTCTGCAACCACTGCAACTGCATTCACCTCTATAGGCTGCCTGGGGTGGATGTAGACAAAATAACAAAGGGAGCCTGCACGCAGGATGTGTGTCCATGCCCATCTGAATGAAGTTTAAAGTGATTTAAAACTCAAAATAGTTTTTGTTTTGTTTTTAAATAAAAAACAGGTTTATATTTGCCTGTTTTTTGCAATAGAATTGCACAGAGTGGGCCAAACCTCTTCTTCTCAGGTCCTCTGGCAGTACTCCAGGCTCCTACTCTTCTAGGTGTGCCACCATAGGAAGCCACTTCTTATGATGGCACACCTGCTGGCTCAATCCCAAGCTGTGCTGTGTCCATAGACACAGACAGTGTGGCTCGGCCCCGCCCTCTGCTCCCTTGTCACTGAATTTAACTGACAGCAACGGGAGCCTATGGCTCCCACTATCTCAGTAAGGCCTGTGAGACTGGAACGTAAGAGGAGAGAACTGCTGCAGGTGGGCACAGCACTGGATTGAGTTAGGGCTCAGGTTCATATTAGGGGGGTGAGTGGGTGGTACTCTAACCTAAACATTTTTTACCTTAATGCAAGGAAAGCATTAAAATAAAAAAATTATTTAGGCTTTAAAACTACTCTAACGTGATACTAAACATACACTGTTTAATTGCCTTTATCCCTTCTATTTTTGTATAAAGATAATGCCACTATATTTAATTTTATATTATTATTATTATAATACAGGATTTATATAGCGCCAATATTTATATATCGCCAATATTTATATAGCACCTTTCCAATATAAAGGGAAACCGTACAGTTGCAATACAATAAAATACAAGAGAGTTAAGAGGGCCTTGCTGATAAGAGCTTACAATCGATACAAAAGCTCAGAACTGTGAGGGATGAGCTAATGGATGTGGTAAAAGTTCAGTTAGTTGAATGTGTGATTGGGTTCCCTGAAGAGGTGAGTTTTCAGGGATCACCTAAAGGCGGCCAGAGTAGGAGAGAGCCGGATAGACTGAGGTAGAGAGTTCCAGAGGATGGGAGAGGCTATGGAGAAGTCCTGGAGGCGAGCACAGGAGAAGAAGACAAGGGAGCTTGAGAGTAGGAGGTCTTGAGAGGAGCGGAGAGCACAGTTTGGGTGATATTTGGAGACAAGATTGGTGATGTAGCTTGGGGACAGAGTTGCGAATGGCTTTGTATGTTGTTTTCAGCATTTTTAATTTCATTTGCTGGGGAGCCAATGAGTAGCTTGGTGGTTTCATTAGTTAAAAAGGGGCACATTTTAGAGGTGTTAGGCTATTAAAAAAATTATCTGAGCACCTTATTTATTTATTGCTATTCGGGGGGTCACATGACATTTCCCAGGTCTTTCCTGTCTTCAGGCAAAGATCTGAGGAAGCAGTTTCTAGTACTCTGCTGATGTATGCTCTATAGCTGCAGAGGACATCTGGACTATAAATCTGTGTTTGCACAAAGCTGATTGGTGATGTGTCAGTCACATAACATAAAAAACAGCTTTTAGAATAGATACATAAACAAAATAAATAATGAACAGCGGCAAAGTATTTTAAAGCTTATTGCAAATCTATATTTCAAAACAAATGTTTATTATTCTTTTATTTGCAATAATATGGTATAAGTGGAGTTCAAATTGGCTAAGAATAGCTTTCACTTTCTTCACACTATAAAGATACCTGTAGGAGGGTCTGCCAATCCCAGGCTGTGGCATGTCCCTGTAACCTGTGTCTATGGTATATATGTGGTGGGACTAACTGGGAGGCGAAGCTTCCATCAATCAAAATCTTATATCCCACCCCCATAGTGTTTAGGACATGGAGGAAGAGGGAGAGTGGGAACTGTCATTTACCACTGTATATATGCCCACATGTGTGACTCTATAGTCATGTGGGCTGCACAGATAAGAAAAAAAGGAAATGGACAGCTTAGAATGGAGCTAAAAGTAGATGGCAGTAGATAATGAGTAAATGTGGCAATGGCTGGTCTACACAATCTCAGGCAGCAGCAGAGCCTGAGACAAGGAGGGAGGGACAGTGAACAGTAGGATCAACCAGGCAATCTACTAATAATGATTGCAACACTGGCAAAGTGAGTATGTACACATTGGGGTTGATTTACCAAATAGACTGTACACTTTGGAAGTCCAATTGCACTCTGCAAGGGTATTTGATCCAGAGCTTAGTAAATATTTGACTTTGCAAAGACTAGTCCATCACATGCAAGGAATTTTTTAAAAAAAACAGCATTTTTGCTTGCCCATGATTAGATGATGAAGTCTGGAGGAAATGCTCTTGCAGAATGCAACTGCACTTGCAAAGCGCACAGTCTATTTGTCTTTAGAAAACCAACCCCAATGTAAAATAGCATCTATTGACAGTTTATAATTATTTGGGTTTAATGACACTTTAAATGTTGGTCTTCAAAATGCATAGACCAGATCTGCCTCCATAATGTTTCACCAAATTGCTGTTTGGAGTTGAAGACAGTTACAATTACAGTCATCAATACTCGGATCGTGGGCAGGCATTGTTCTAATGACCTGCCTTCCATAAAAAGACCGAGAGGTCAAACAGAAAAATAATACAGCGTAACTAACCGAGTAATGTATTGCAAAGCAAATCGGGAAGACCGGGTTAAAAATAATCAAAGAAAAACAATAAGCAACTAAATAAGAATGCCTAGGAAAAAAGTGAGAAACACAGTAGTGCTAATCAAATATCCTTCTGTTTGAGTAATTATAGTAATCTAGGCTGTGTCAAACTAATTCAAACCTTAAATGAAGCAAAAACGTAATATTATTCTACATAATGAACATTCTTTAGCATACTCATAAATAAATTATAAAAATTGCCAATGTCTGTTACCTTACAAAGTGTAGTCCAGCTTTAGTCCTAAACGCCATGGTAAGTAATGAATAGAAAGTCTTGAAGCAAAAGAATCAGCATTTAATTATACTACAGTAAAAAAAAAAAACTCATTATTAAGTATTGAAGCTCATCAAGCTGTGACACATAGTTCAAACTGACATGCATTTAAAGCAAGCATTTTATATGAAAAACAATTCAGTCAAATATGAACTACTTATTGAGCATATAAATCAAATAGCACTCAACATTTTTTGTTAATTAAATCAAATTCAACACATTTGTATTAAATTATCAAAATTCATCAATTATATATTCTGTTTTTATTCTGTCCCACTTATTTGATTTTTTTCTGTTTTGAACTATATCCACTTCCTATTGTTTGATGCATGCTGACATCTAGTGGCAGTTTTAGGCCACTACATCTTGTTTACTTATGTGATTTGGTATCTCCCCCTGTCCTCCCTTCTGGTTTATTGCTAGTTAGTTCTGTCCTAGCTAGATCCTTTAATTTTCTTCCATGTTCCTTTAGTCACTGTTAGTATTTAACCGAGGCAGGGCATAGGAAAGTGATTGTCTGCTTACACTTCAGAAGACTGCAAAAAAGACAGCAATTATCTACAACAAAATGTGTTGGATTCAATTTCTGTGTCTAGTTTAAAAGTTAGCTTCCTTTGGATTGTTCTAATGAAGAAAAACACATCCAAAAGGTGGGGTTACTTTGATGTGAGTTCATACAAAGTAGAACGAGGGCTAAAACATTTGGAGAATTCACTGGCTCAGGTAAGCTGCTCCCAACAGACAAGGCTACCCTCAAGTGGGTACCCCAGCAGGTTACCAGAAAAAAAACTTGCATTAATACGAATGTGCGCCATATCAAAGGATTAAAGCGTCCAAATTAATTTATTAGTTTATACTAGAAAACAACCAACATGTTTCGGGGGTCAGAAAAAAACTCCCCCTTCATCAGGGCTACAACAACACATAATATAATGTAAATGTTACTGGTAAACTCATAAGTCTAAAATCTATATTTCTGAAATGGCTATTTCTTTATTTGGGCTCTTTTATCCTTTGGTCTGGCGCTCCTTCCTATTTTGTGGATGGTGCCAAGTCAATAGGTGATCATACTGTTTGGACAGACAGGATCGAGGGAGGTATGTCAATGCATAAAGTGGCATTTGAAATAGAACAGCTCTGGTATTAGCTGAGACTGTTGATAAATTCAAAATACTTCTAGATATCTTGCATAATCAGCATAATATACCGGGTTACTGAAATTCTTAAAATCAATGGATTTATCCAATTGCCAGAATGGAGTCAGGAAGGAATTTATTTACCAGCAAATTGGATTGAAGGAGTTATTTTTTTCCCTCTGCATCAAACACATAAAACTCTAACACACACAGGTAGGTTGAACTTGATGGCCCAGTATCTTGCTCAACCTTCTCAAATGTGAACTATGTAGTCATGTTATTGCCAATGTTATTGTTATTACACACAATATTACCAGGATAGTATTAAAGCATGTTTAGCCCCAATTACTAAAAATCTCATGTTAATATCATTTTAAAAGTCATTTTCAGTTCTTTTACATTTGCATATTAACATAATGCCTGGTGATACAGTCATGAAGATCCTTGTTCAGACACTTCCTCCTTTAGAATGACAACACTCTTCCAGTTGTGCTCCTGGATTGTCACCCTATCATGTGGGCTTCCCATGGAGGCTTCTAAAGGCCATGTTAACATAGACTATGCACACATGGCTCTCTGTTGTCACCAACTGAGAAACCTGCCCTGAAAAATGCCCTACCGCCAATGCTGGAGTACATGTATAATCAGAAAAACGTCTGTAAAGAAGCTGTAGGAGATCACTGAGATGCAATAAAGGATGAAAATAAGTATTCTATTTAAAAAGGCAAGGATTCACTCTGCTTTAGAAAACTAAATGCCAGTCTGTTAGGGTTTATATCTAATTTAAGCATAAATATATTGTAATTCATAGGTCAAATAATGATAAACTATAATATCTTCTCAGATGAGCCAATTATTAGCCCACAATGTTATAGTTTATCATAATCTGGAAAACCTAACAAAAATAAAAGCCCCTTATCTGATCACACCCCTTTGTGTAGGTCTTTTAGAGGGATTCTCACTTTTTAAAATTGTCTTGCATACAGCAACGGGAGCTTTAAAGTTTTGATAGTTTGATTGCATTTAAATGTTTACAGTGCTTAACAGACTAAAGTCCATCATTGATATATACTTTCTCCCATATAAATTAAAAAAGTTATCCCTGTTCATGTATCCTACACTCCTTTAAAGTGGAGTTCAACTGTATCAGAGCACCACAAACTGGAAATGCTTTTTGATTAATTTTAATATTTATAGCAAACTCACTATCCATCCATGTCTTCATGCTTTATTTTGTTGAGAAATCACTTTGAAAAACATCCTCCCTTTCATTGCATTTCTAGCCGCAGCCATCTTGAGTACGGGCAGATGATTCATGTAGCATTTACTTCCAGGAATCCATCTGCCCTTAGCACAGGCAAGCAAGCAGGAGGGTGTGCTTAGCTGAGAAAGCCCCTATGCCTCTCCTCTAGATTAAAGAAGAAAATGCCCATGAAGACCCCTGGGATGTATAACATCATTTTGGCCTAGGCCAGAAACTAGAAAGCAACTGAAGAAATGTTAAAAAAAAAAAAAGTTTAAGAAAAAACACCTTGAAAAAAAGATAGAAAATGTTCTTATCTTATACTGTTATACTTACTTCCCTACTGGGGGCACCTTCATTCATATCAGGATACTGGGAACACTACATATCTCAAATCTTCTAAGATGAAATTCAGTGTGTTTCCATGATCTTACTGGAACAATTGTCATGTCACCATTGCCTAGGAGCCAAGAATGGAAGCTGAGGGCTAAGTAAGCGTATTTTCTTGGCAAACAAAGAGATTTGACCGCACTCTGACTGAATGAAAATGCTGTGAAATTTATAATAAGTTACAAAAATAGTCAAAATACACCAGTACAGGTTGAGGCAGACAAAGACACAAAACCAAGAAACAGGCAGGTTAACGTGTTTCACAGACTACATGTCTGCTTAATCATAATGGGTTATGGGTTATGATTAAGCAGACATGTAGTCTGTGAAACGCGTTAACCTGCCTGTTTCTTGGTTTTGTGTCTTTGTCTGCCTCAACCTGTACTGGTGTATTTTGACTATTTTTGTAACTTAAATAAATTTCACAGCATTTTCATTCAGTCAGAGTGTGGTCAAATCTCTTTGTTTGCCAACTATTCTCTGGATCACGAACGGTACCTGCACCTGATTGTTTGATTTTTTTTTTCATTCACACCTGGAGCAGTTCCACCCTCTCTCCCTCAAGCATATTTTCTAACTTGTTTAGCTGTTTTTTTGTTTTACAGTTAGAATGCAGATATTTTAGAGGGAATTAGGGGCAAGTATGTAATAAGCGGACCTTGCATTTTAGCACAAGGTCCACTTTACGGCTATATGCATACGGACACATTTGCCTGTGCAGAGTAAAGACAGTGTATTTGTGTTTTCCCGCATGTCCTAGGGCTGTGTACAACCATAAATTAATGGGTGAAGGCAGCGGTATGCAGCTATTTGCATACAAAAGCACAAGTGCACAGACGTTTAGTGCATTACATCTGTATGCATGCACTATATTATGCAAATAGCTGCATACATCTGCCTTCACCCATTCCATTCATATCTATAGTTGGCTGCATGCAGCCATAGGAAGTTCAGCACACCGGAAACATACAAGTAATAGCAATCACCCAAAGCAGTACAACATCTTAATATGGCAGTACTGCCTTGTTACCCCTGTACACTAAAACAATCACAATGGATAAGCAAGTTTTTTAACTTACTGTTTTTGGTACCCACCAAACTGTATATGTAGGCCACTTTTTTATGGATATATTGATTTTTATGCACTTGTGTGTTAAATACAGGGACATCTGAACTGCCAAGAGAAAAACATGCTGATCTTTATAGGAAGCTGTTACCTCTCCTAATGAATGTTGACACTGTTTATGTGGTGTTGGCAACATCTACACATTATATGTTTCGAAACTGATCAAGACAGACGATAAATTTTGCAATTGCACTTTGGAATGATAAAAGTGCTGGCGTTCACTTTGTCCTAGCAGTTTGTGCATTTCAAGTGCTGCAAAACATCTAATTATAAAGACTCTAAATCAAGGAAAGGACATAATTTAATCACACTTCCAATGCAGGCTGTTTATCATTTGCAGTGGAAGTAAAAGTGATTTTATTTGGCTTGAATGTGCAGATTTTATATAACCAGTGAGTGTCAGGATGTTGGTTCATAATGATTTTGTTTGGTTTTCTGCATTTTTTTTTTCTACCTTTGTAAATTGTGGAGCTGTGTCCTGTACTATTGCTTTGTATTGAGGATATAAAATGCTGAGGGCTCACAGACACTGGGGGGAAAGCATCAGATCATCTCCGCTGCTGGCGGCGGGTCCGCGGTAAGCGGCGGAGATGACCGGAAAGCGGCGGGAGGGGGGGCACCTCTCCCGCCGCTGATAAAAGTGATCTTGCGGTACGGAAGTGGTTAAAGTATTATTTTGCCAAAAGATTAGTTGATGTTGGGAATAGCAGATGTGCGTGTGTATGTATAAAAAATATGGTATATACTGTATTTATATAGCACACACACATATATATATATATATATATATATATACAGCATCTCACAACAGTGAGTACACCCTTCACATTTTTGTAAATATTTTATTCTATCTTTTCATGTGACAACACTGAAGAAATGACACTTTGCTACAATGTAAAGTAGTTAGTATACAGCTTGTATATTGTAATTTTGCTGTCCCCTCAAAATAACTCAACACACAGCCATTAACGTCTAATACTCTGGCAACAGAAGTGAGTACACCCCTAGGTGAAAATGTCCAAATTGCCCAAAGTGTCAATATTTTGTGTGGCCACCATTATTTTCCAGTACTGCCTTAACCCTCTTGGGCATGTAGTTCACCAGAGCTTCACAGGTTGCGACTGGAGTCCTCTTCCACTCCTCCATGACGACATCACTGAGTTGGTGGATGTTAGAGACCTTGTGCTCCTCCACCTTCCGTTTGAGGATGCCCCACAGATGCTCAATAGGGTTTAGGTCTGGAGACATACTTGGCCAGTCCATCACCTTTACCTGCAGCTTCTTTAGCAAGGCAGTGGTAGCATTGGAGGTGTGTTTGGGGTCTTTATCATGTTGGAATACTGCCCTGCGGCCCTGTCTCCAAAGCAAGGGGATCATGTTCTGCTTCAGTATGTCACAGTACATGTTGGCATTCATGGTTCCCTCAATGAACTGTGCAACTGTGTAACACTAATGAGTAACATGACCCCTGGAGGGGAAAATGGCTAATTGGGCCAAATTTCGACATTTTCACTTTGGGGTGTACTCACTTTTTTTGCTAGTAGTTTAGACATTAATGGCTGGGTGTTGATTTATTTTGAGGGGACAGCACATTTACAAGCTGTACACTAACTACTTTATATTCAAAAAATCCAAAAAAGAGAACCACTGCCTCCACCTATAACTGGTCTGTGAAGTAAGGAGCATTGGAGGGCAGCAAATAGACAAACATGGTCGCAAGCTGGTCGGTAAGTGAGCTTGGTTTTTCCTTGGATTTATTCCTTGGCTGTTTGTTTGTCTATTTGCTGCCCTCCAATGCTCCTTACTTCACAGACCAGTTATAGGTGGAGGCAGTGGTTCTCTTTTTTGGACGTTTTGTATTGGTTGGGGAAACGCACTAACACCTTTGCAGTTATTTAGCTACCTGCTGGGTGTCTGGTGCGTCCCTATAACCATAGGAGGGATGAGCTACCTCCACACCACCTGCCTTCATCTATCTCATCAAGATGCATGTGCTTCCACTGTGGAGTCTCTTTCAGTTAGAGATAGGTCTGGAGGACGCAGGGAGCCATGACGGGGCCCTCCAGCTTACACATGCATTAATTAATGTGTGTAACCAATCCCCTGCTTTTAACGCATACTGTTAGACAGGTCAATTTGGATGGTCGCAAGCTGGTCGGTACGTGAGCTTGGTTTTTCCTTGGATTTATTCCTTACCTCCCGGGGCAGTACCGAGGGACGCAGGAGGT
>BLSH010115227.1:438403-448594 GCA_018402905.1 Glandirana rugosa
GTTTTACGGGTGTAAAGACTCGGGGTTCTTACAAAATATATTTTTATCACCCCGTCAGTAACGATTGACGAAAGAATTTACAATCGAAGATCTGACTAAACGTCTGGATCACTGTTTGTCGTTCGTGTGTCTCTCACTCGTACTGTTAATTGGTGAACGAATGACCCGTGAATTTGGGGGGAGGACGGGTCTGGTTAAAAGTCGAAAGTCGCGAGAGTGTAAAAACTTACTGTTAATGAGTCAGTACGTTGTGACATGGGTATACTTTAAACGCAGGAAAAAAAGTGTGTTTATCTCGAAAGAAAACTACCATAAATTAGTGGCGACCTAAAAAATTTCTGAAGATAAATTACTAATTTGCAAAATTTTATAACAAAAACGAAGAAAAATGCGTTTTTTTTCAAAATTTTCGGTCTTTTTTTAATTATAGCGCAAAAAATAAAAAATCCAGCGGTGATTAAATACCATCAAAAGAAAGCTCTATTTGTGTGAAAAAAAGGACGCAAATTTCATATGGGTACAGTGTTGCATGACTGAGTAATTGTCATTCAAAAATGTGAGAGCGCTGAAAGCTGAAAATTGGTCTGGGCAGGAGGGGGGTTTAAGTGCCCAGTAAGCAAGTGGTTAATTGTCATGCTCACTCTCTGTGTGCTTGCTGTTTGTCACTAGGTCTGCAAATCAGTCTAGAAGCTAACATTTAAGAAAGCAGTTAGCAATGACTGCCCCACTATTTTTATATAAAACATTCTTGGGGCTCAGAAATGTGGGCATTTTGTCAAAAATATTAACAAATTAAATTTTACCTTTTAAAGGTAGTGGTGGCATCACAACACCGCTGTATATAGCCTGTGCTGGGAGCGGAGCTTTGGAAGGCAGCCTGCAGGCCCCACTCACTGCAGACTTCCTGAAGAAAACTACAGGAGGGGGCGGAGACAAGACCAGTCACCCTGCACAGGAGAGAGAGCAGCAGTGACCGGCCTTTATTACAGGAAGCTTGTACACAGAGTGTTGTTTGAACATTGCATATAACTTTAATTCTATAAGTCTGATCTTGCCGTGTGCCATATCCCATATAAAGAATAGTGTACAATTCACTAAGATTAGGGACTTTTTAGGCACGTACACACAAAATATTATAAAAGTACAAATTTATTAACCTCCCTGGCGGTATGATTATGTCAAATTTTTGCATCTCAAAGCGGTACATTTTTTTCACATTGAAATTTGGCGTTTTATATTGTAGGCCTGTAATTCTTAGGTATAACTCACATAAGACAAGAGTCTAGTAGACATCACGGGTATGATAAAGTTTGAAATAACGAAATCATAAATTATAATATATATGAAAAAAATTATAATATAATAAATACCTATAAATAATTATCAAAAATAATAATATAATAATAATAAAATGTATTCAATAATGTAATCTAGTCAAAAACACTGAAATTTGCTCAGTTGCAGAATTGTTGCTGTCGTCACTTTCAGTGTCTGATGATAAATTTCCCCAAAAATCAGTATCACTCAATTCTGCAAATGATTCTTATTTACTATCGCTGTTTTCTAGCTGGTAAAAAAACACTTTTGATGTAAAGGGACGCTTTTTGGATGCCATGGACATTCCCAAGTTTCCAGGCAGAAAGAATGACATATATAATATAAAAGTGCATGCAGGGCACTGGACAAAGCACTAGGGACAAAAGGGATGTGAAATGATTTGATACAGTAATGTAGTCTTACAGATTACAGTGTACTGTATGTGTGCTGTGTGTTTCACTTTTTGAATTTGTCGCCGGACTCCGCCACCATGCTACGCGACGCTCGCAGGGAATGGAGCCCGGCACACAGAGGCATCGGGCGAAAGACAGAGCCCGCAGACACAGCAGGGGGACATCGCAGGATCCAGGGAACAAGGTAAGTAACATTGCCTGGATCCAGCGATGCGATCCCGAGTGTGGCTCGGGGTTACCGCTATTTGTAATGGAAATTCACCCCAAGCCACACTCGGGCAAACCGCCAGGGAGGCTACTCATACAAATTCTTTAAACCCATCATATAAAATCAGCAGCTGATCAACCACATGAATATCTTTACAAAGACCATCCTCACATCTGCATGTAATAATAACCACATTTGAATCAATGAAACAAGATAGAGATACCCTCCAGGATTTGGGGACTATTGTGGGCACTTCAGACAAAAATAACTCAACAGAAATATAAAACATTCTAAAAAGGGTAGCTTGTACTTATGTATGTATAGGCAGCTTAAGCACGAGTCTGTCAAAACCTTTCAACAATCAGCAATCAGGAGATGAAACATCCAACACGTTTCAACAGTATGGGTTTACAGTCTTCTTCAGGGATGCTCATAAAATACATACAAGGATATTTCTACAACACAAAAACAATAACGAGAAACAAGTATATAGTGCATACTAACCAGGCAACTTACATAGACTGCCTCCAAATAGTCAAGCCTTGGATCATAAAAACAAAAGAAGGGGACAAGAGATATGCTGTCACCTCACAGAACACCCAGAATTAGGATAGCAGGGAAAGGCACCAGAAACAAGCTGCAAGGCCGCAAGGGGCGTCAAGATGGGGACATGGCAATTCCGAAAGGATCTGAGCAAATCTACATAACATGATTTATATATATATATCTATATATATATATAGATATATATATCTATATATATATATAGATATATATATATATTTATATATATATATATATATATATATATATATATATATATATATAGATAGATAGATAGATAGATAGATAGATAGATCTATCTATCTATATATATATATATATAAAGATAAACAATAAAGGGTCAATAAAAAAAGGGGGGGAGAGGGAGTAAACGTACATGTGTTATGAGAAGATAGAGAGATAAAGTCAATCTAATAGGTATGAATGTCTTTCAAATATTGCAAAAAAATCTGGAGTGAGTAAAGCCAGATGGATTTGAGTCAAGTGCAATACGCTCTACAGTCCACTGAAACCAGACCAAAAGGAGAGAGAATTTTTTAACAAGTAATAGCATCGGGACTCCAATATAGAGCCTAGTATTAATCTCATAGATTATACATTGTCAAAGATTTATGGTTCAATACATACTATCAGGGATAAGATGAGGTGCTTGCAGCTAGGCTGCCAAATCAGCACTGAAGCCAAGCTAGGCATATGCCTTTATAAAGGTGGCTTGAGATTGAAAGAGAGCCAATCACAGGCCGACTTTTTGAATAGACGAAACACCAACGCGTTTCAATTTTTCAGAAACACTTCATCGGGGGAAATGATGATCTATCCAAAGTAGGCATACAAAGATATAATAACATCTTCATACAAAACATAAATAAACCATACTGGTCATAACATGTATCACATGTACATGTGTCACTCACTCACTCGTCACAGCCTATGATGTATAAATTCTGCTATCCTGCTCTTACTCCCTACCCCTATGATTAAGCCCCATGGTAGGGGCAAAACATGTCAGGGGGCATGGCCCAAGGAACGGCATTGACAAGGTTTCACATGAATACATTTACACTAGGATTGCTATGGTAGTGGTTTCATGCATATATGAAAATCTGGGGATATTACAGGGAATGACCAAGATTACACCTATGTGCAAATGTCTGGCAAAGGTCATTCAGAAGATAATTACTAAGACAGTGGTACAAGAAGGGGAATTAAAATTCAAGGAAGTTCTCTATGCAGAGTACTATTGCAATGGTTAAAAGGAAGCTAAATTTAGATCTAGGAAATCAGACCTGGCTGCACACTGAAATGGAAAAGTATTATTTCATAAAATTAAATTACATTATGGCTTGCATAGCAATCACCTAGAATAGGTTATATCAGTTTAATTAAGTATTCTTTTAAGCTCAAAATAATTTTTTATGTATAACTCGCAGCAAATAACGACACAGTGGGAAGCAGCTCTTGCAGGAAATAGAAGTTAAACTGAGACTATTAAATTGAGTTAAACAGTTGTAATTATATATCTGAAATAGTCATTCTTATTTAGTTACATAACTATCCTACTATCTACCATGATATAATTTTAGTTATATTTTTAACACTAGTTCATTTACATTACACAGATGATATTCATTTTTTATCTGCAGAATAGGCGTTACACTTTGGGGTCTATTTGTAGAAAATTCACAGTGCAAATGTCTCAGGCATTTTCACAGTCATTAAAAATAATTATAGTAATTTGCCTAATATGGTTATTTACTATGATTGTCAGCTCCATCTAGTAGCCATAATGTAGAATTTTCCTAATCAAGGTATTTGAGGAAAATACTACATTGTGACCAATAGATGTAGCTGGCAATCATAGGAAATAAACATATTAGTAAAATTAGTAAAATTACAAAGATTTTTCGTGACAGCTGTGCAAGTGTTTAGGACATTCACACAGATATTTTTTTTTATATAAACAGACATGTACACCGGCTGATTGTGGCTCCCAGAACCCAGCCAGTTTGAGCATAGCAAGCAATCACAATGTAAACACAGCTGTTGTGAATGGGGTTCATTCATAATAGCTGTGCTTAGTATTGTGATGCAGTGTTTGGCCCAAAGCTATCACATGATACATGAGCCAATCACAGCACCCTGTACCATGTGATAACTGTGGGTCAAACAGCAAAAATAACACATATTAGTAATCACAGCTGTTATGAATGTGACCCATTCATGACAGCTCAACACATTGCTTTTACTGTGATAATCACTGTAACAGCAATCAATCAGCAAAATCAGCAAAAAAAAAAAGGTGTATATATATATATATATATATATATATATATATTTTTTTTTTTTTTTTTTTTTTTTTTTTTCCATACTGTCACCGGTCAGTATCCCTGATCACCACCACACCAGCCTTATGATGACCCTGTACTGCGCTGGTAACAGGATGTAAAAACAATTTGTGAAAAAAAACTTTTTTTTCTTTAATTTCTTCATATGCCAAAAAATTGTGACAAAAATGACAACTTTTAAAAACTCACCATGCCTCTTGCTAAATACTTCAGACTGTCTACTTTCCAAAAAGAGGTCATTTGGGGGGTATTTGTACTGTCCTAGCATTTTAAGGGCCCCAATAAATGAGTACATCAGGATTGATCAATCTTCAAATATACAGTTGTGCTCATAAGTTTACATACACTGAATTTATGATTTCTTGGCCATTTTTCAGAGAATATGAAAGATAACACAAAAACTATTCTTTCACTCACTGAAATTTTAGTTAGTCTACCTGACCGTGGTTTGGTTTCAACAGAACCCCTCATTTTCCAATTCTTGATTAGAGTTTGAACACTGCTGATTGGCATTCTCAATTCCTTTGATATCTTTTTATATCCCTTTGCTGTTTTATACAGTTCAACTACCTTTTCCCGTAGATCCTTTGACAATTCTTTTTCTTTCCCCATGACTCAGAATCCAGAAACATCAGAGCAGCACAGGATGAAAGATGCAAGGGTCTGTCATGAGTCGAGAAACTCATTGACCTTTTATGCACACACTAATTACAAGCAAACAGATCACAGGTGAGGATGGTTACCTTTAATAGCCATTCAAACCCCTTCATCAACTTGTGTGCATGTTATCAGGCCAAAATCACCAGGGTATGTAAACTTTTGATCAGGGTCATTTGGGTAGTTTCTGTTGTCATTATGATTTAAAAGGAGTAAACACAGTTGATTGATAATAAATGTCTTCAGCCAAACACTAACTATGAGTGAAAGAAAAGTTTTTGTGTTATCATTCATATTCTCTGAAAAATGGCCAAGAAATCATACATTTTGACAGGGTATATAAACTTTTGAACACAACTGTGTATATACCATAGTTTGTAAAAGCTATAACTTTCACACAAACCAATTAATATACACTTTTTTTTTTTACCAAAGACCTGTAGCAGATTACATTTTGGCCTATATTTATGAATAAATGTGATTTTATTGGATATGTTTTATAACAGAAAGTAGAAAACATCACTTTTGTGAAAAAAACATTTTTGCCTTTTACCATTTATTTAGTTAAAAAGAAAAAACACATTGGTGATCATATACCACCAAAAGAAAGCTCTATTTGTTTGAAAAAAATGATATAAATTTCACCTACGTACAGTGTTGCATGACAGCACAATTGCCATTTAAATAGCACAGTGCTGAATAGCAAAAAATGGCCTGGTCATGAAGGGGGTAAAATCCTCTGGAGGTTATATTTGTCACCTATCAGTGCCAATTAGTGCTGCCAATCAGCATCCATCAGTGCCTCCTGATCGGTGCCCACAAGTGCTGCCTATCAGTGCCACCTCTCCGTACCCATCAGTGCCACCAATCAGTGCCACCTCTCCATGCTGCCTATCAATACCCATCAGTGCCACCTATCAGTGCCCATCAGTGCCACCCATCAGTGCAGCCTCATCAGTGCCTCCTGATCAGTGCCCACAAGTGCCGCCTCATCAATGCCCATCAGTGTCACCTATCAGTGTCCATCAGTGCTGCCTTTCAGTGCCCATCAGTGCCGCCTCATCAGTGACCATCAGTACAGCCTCATCAGTGCCACCTCATAAGTGCCCAACAGTGAAAGAGAAAAATTACCTGTTTGCAAAATTTTATAACACAAATTTCTAACACAGTATGAAAAATATTTTGGGTCTTGTTTTTGTTTGTTTAGCAAAAAATAAAAAACCCAGTGGTGATTAAATACCACCAAAAGAAAGCTCTATTTGTGTGAAAAAAATGATAACAATTTCATTTGGGTACAGTGTTGCATGACCGCGCAATTGTAAATCAAAGTTTGAGAGTGCTGAAAGCTGAAAATTGGGCAGGAAGGGGTATAAGTGCCCAGTAAGCAAGTGTCTAAACATATAAAAAGTATTTGCAAAATAGAAAAGCTTTTAATTTGTCCAAATTTGTATTTCTCATAAAAATATATATATATATATATATATATATATATATATATAATTACACACTGTAAACACACATCTGTGAACGTTTTAACATCTTGGATATTTCCATATAGATTTTTACAATGCAAATACTTATTTGGACAAACACAGGTCAGCATGTTCCCCAGAACTTGTCCACATCTTCCAGACCACAATATATTTTAACAGTCACAAAATCAGCACAACATAAGTTGTTCATTATGTGTACGTAAGTGGTTATCTGATACAAAAGCACACACAACAAGTGTGCAACCAAAATTACCATAAAGATCCCAGATGTTGCCTTTTGGCAACTGGAAAAGAAGGGTCTCGGGCAACCGGACCAGATGCTAGTAGCAGAAAGGCTAAAAAAAATAAAACAAAGAGGAAGCACATAGGCATCAGGACACATAGAGAACCAGCCCAGACTGCACACAGATATTGGAGTAGCACCACCAGATGATAGATACCCTGTCTGCCTTTACTCTACCTGCCTTCATCTCCCTTGTGTTCCAATAAATGGTCTGTGCGGTTGGTGGACTTTCATCACCCACCACTCTGCATCCCCTCCTTTTGAACCCCATTCAGTGTTGCCCCAGAATAACAGAATTTCCAGTTTAGAGGACAGCGTACACTCCATTGGAGTACACATCTTGATGTACTGGGGTACAGTACCTACATCACTTCCGGGTGTTCCAATCCTATTTAAATTCCAAAGAGGTCCGTTCATTGCTTTTATAGAAAAAGCCCTGAAACAGATTTGGATGCCATGGTGAAGATGTCCACTTTTCTCAACTAAACCCAATTGTACATGCTTTGACATATGTGAAATGTATAACAGCACTGCATATGGTCCACATATAACAGCAAGCATTGGAATGATTGCAAATGTCTTTTTCCGTAACTTGGTCACAAGATCTTTTTTCAATTCCACTGCAAGTCAATGGGCAATATGTGGGAGAAGATCATTTCAGGATTGTGACATGTCCTGCATGTGTCACTGCAGGGTGTTCATCTCATTTGGCTGGAACTGCACAGAGCAAAATTGCTGCTCTGATGGTCAAATGACTATATGTAAAAAAAAATCCATTGAAATATCAATAACATTATTAAACACTTCAGCCCCGGAAGGATTTACCCACTTCCTAACCGGAGCATTTGTTGCGATATGGCACTGCATCGCTTTAACTGACAACTGCGCTGTATTTGATCACCTCTGCAGTTTTTATTTTCTGCGCCATAAACAAGCAAAGAGCGACAATTTAAAAAAAAAAAACAGTTTTAACACATCCAAAAAAAATTTAAAAAATAAATTTCTTCCCCAGTTTAGGCCAAAATTTATTCTTCTACATATTTTTGGTAAAAAAAAATAGCAATAGGCGTGTATTGATTGGGTTGCGCAAAAGTTATCGCTTTTACAAACTATGGGAATAGATTTATGGCATTTTTTTTTTTTTACAACTAATGGCGTGATCTGCAGTTTTTATTGGGACTGCAACATGCAGCGGACAGATCAGTCACTTTTGAAACTTTTTTGGGATCAATGACATTTATACAGTGATCAGAGTTGAAAATAGCCACTGATTACTGTATAAATGTCACTGGCAGGAAAGGGGTTAAACTCTAGGGGGCGATCAAGGGGTTAACTGTGTTCTTGTAACTGCAGGGGGGCTGAGCTGGCAGAGATATGACAGATCTAACTGTTCCCGATCACTGAGAACAGTAGATGTCTGTCATGCCCCCTGCCAGAAAGTGGATCTCTTTGTTTATATTGGCAGATCCCTGTTCTGCATCTGTAGAAGGCGATCGCGGGTTGCTGGCAGACATTGAGTCTGCCCAACCCACGGGCATGCTTATGCAGTGTGCCGACATACCATGACGGTGATTCGCGCAGAAGGCCCGACCTGCCGCCGTAAAACGACGGTGGCAGCTTGGCAAGCGGTTAAAAAAATGTAAGACAGAGTGGCAACACAGACAACTGTGGTGTTGATTTACTAAAGGCAATAGACTGTGCACTCTGCAAGTGCAGTTGCAGTAAAAGAGATAAAGCTTCACTTTGCAAAGAATACCCAATCACATGCATGGAAAAAAAAACTGCATTTTTGCTTGCACATGATTGGATGATGGAAGTCAGCAGAGCTTTCCCCCATTTGCTAAGCTATGAAGCAACTGCTTTTAGTAAATCGAACCCTGTGAATCAGCCATCACAGTGTTGCCACCCTGAACAAGGAAATAATACAACAGGTAGTTACTCTCTACTGATCTATTTTTAAAAAATGTCCATCACATATATGTTAGGGAAAATAGTTTTGGAGTGAAAGGGTAAAAAAAATTTTTGGGGTTTTATAACACAAATTTTCTCCTCGCATCTTATTATTGGAAAATAAGTAAGCACATATGTATAAAAATATTTAGAAAACCTTAGAGAATGGTTTGGGGTGATTTACTAAAGGCAAATAGACTATGCACTTTGCACTTTGGAAGTGCAATTGTTCCAGAGCTTAGTAAATGAGAAAAAGCTTCACTCTGTAAAGAATATCCAATCACATGCAAGGAAAAAAAAAACATTTTTGCTTGCACATGACTGTATGAGGGAAGTCAGCAGAGCTTGCTCTCTTTTACTAAGCTTTGAAGCAACTGCTCTTGCAAAGTGCATAGTCTATTTGCCTTTAGTAAATCCACCCCTATGTTTCCTAATGTGTGATAGCTATTTAATGTGTAAGATAAGCTATGTAAGACTAGTATCAGTTATTTTTACAAAGGTAGTTGAAGCATACTTAACCTATACTCCCATCTGCCGCTAACTCCATATATTTTCATTGGATTTGGCATTAATAATATCCTTTAATGATCTTGTGCAAAGGAACTAGAAGTAAGAAATGTCATTGGAGGGTTCATTAATCTATTCTGCTTCTAGATGTCCGTTATGATTTCAGTCCGTCTCAATTTTAAACCACGACCTTCCACTATACCTAAAATAGATTACATTAATACGTATCGTGTTCTATTTTAATCAAAACGTAAAGGCGTTTAAAGAGACCAGATCTACTTCTAAAGGATTAAACTACTCCTAAGAACTAATTTTAGGGTTACCTGCAGTCTTTTTACTCTACAAGTCTTCCAACTCCATAAACAGATAGTTGACCCGACATACGATTGTCTTTACTGAAAAACGCCGATCTTCGTCTTATCTAATTACTTGGGAGGTTACTGTAAAGAATGAA